>KK499861.1:509190-627830 GCA_000688715.1 Glossina pallidipes | reverse complement strand
CACATAAAACTTTGAGCGCCTTTTCTTTTCAATATCCACGGTCTAGTGATACGAACCGTATTGAGGAGCAGGCAAATTCGTAACAATATTAATATTAACCGATGTTTTCGAGTATTTTAGGATCTTATGTTTAGAAACATAAATGTTGTGAATCTTATGTTTAGAAATATATAAACTAGATCGTTGCAATTATGTTGCAGCACCATCTCATTCTTGGGATACCATACTAAAGTTGAAATGGAACTAATTGTGGATCCTGAAATTCATACGTTTCTAAAAGCTGCTATTCGAGGAGGTATTACTCAGTGCACGCCAAGGTTGTTCGAGTCAAATAATAAGTTTAATGAAAATTATGATAAAAGTAAGTCTGAACATTATTTGGCCTATATGTATGCAAACAATTTGTATGGTTGGGCCACGTCTCAAAAACCTCCACATGCAAACTTCCAATTTTTAAGCGAAAGTGAGGTAAAAGATTTTGATATTTACTCCATTGATATCGATGGAAGTAGTGGTTACATTTTGGAATTTGACCTAAATTATCCGTCTCATATTCATGATCAACATGATTGCCTACCTTTTTGACCAGACAATAAAATTCCTCCTACTGGAAAGTATAAAAAACTCATAACAGATTTAACCCATAAAATGAATTATAAGATTCATTTAAAAAATCTGCTCCTCTGCTTGTAACACGGGTTACAGTTAACTATAACAGTTTGTAGTGTGATCGCATATCGGTATATGCATCCACTTTGAAGTGCAGACAGAATTATGCTGAATTTGCATAATTCTTAAGCAAAAAGAAAAACAAAAATTATGTCGCACTTCAACTGGCTGAGCTAGGCGCCCTAATTAAAATAATTCTACAGGTGATTTTATGATCTGCAAAAAAATAGCGTTAGATCATTTAGATGATAAGCGATGTGTTTTGTATGTAGGAATAAATGTAAAATAATTATAAACTGAATAACAGAAATATGTAAATGAAATGTAATTAATATGTATGCAAGAATAAATGTAAAAAGTAATACGCAATGCAAATTTTTGGGTTTCCATTTTTATTTAGATTTTAATAATAATAATAAAAATATTTTCGGTTGGTCTTATACATATTTATTGAAGTAATTGAATTTTATTAACCCATGAATTGTGAGTTTGATCAAACCCTAGCCACTTCACACAAAATTTGTTTCCCTGCTTCTTCAATATTTCTTCCACTAATTAGGCATTTTTGTCACGAACTTTTTGCATTTCGTATTCATAAAATAATCCTAATATTTCATTCAGAATTTAGCAATTTTTTAAAGAGAAACTGCGACACGTATGTATGTAATAACCAGCAACTCCAAGGATACTTTTCACGCCCTTGCGGACATATTATGCTTTGCTTTATAGCTTATATAAGAGTTAACGGAACAGTTGAAATGCTTATCTCAATTTAATAAAACTGACTACAGCTTTAATGATAAGAAAATACTCAAGCTATGTAAAAAAGAGTTTTTAATAAAATAAATTAAAATTTCACTTTAGATATCAAATTCGTTATTTTCATAAACTTAAAAATAGGTGCATTAGCCATAGATTTGTCTCTTCCCCGAAAAATAATATGTTGAATATTATTTTCCTTTAACTTTTTATACGGATTCTTGGATGGGAATGCTTGACTAAGGCGCTTCGAAAGAAATATCCACAGTAACTTTTCCTCTGGTGATTCCAAATAAAGAGCAATTTTTCCTCCATATTACGTTGCTTGTGCGTTACATTCGACTATTTCTCATAACTCATCTACCTTTGTATATCCTTGTCCTGATGTTTTCCAGGCGTCACTCAGAGTCTGCAGGAATTAAAAACACTTCAAAAAAATTATGAGATTTTTAGAATAATTGTATGAAAAATATTTCTTTTGCTTCTTATTTCTTACCATGACTTTTATTGTTCTTTCTCAATCACGAGCTTGAAGAAACTAACCAAAATTCAGTTGATAATCTCTTTTTATAGATTTCTGGTCACATTCGCATTACAATGGCTGGAGCTATCAGAAGAATAAAAATAAAACATAAGTTTAATTGTTATTTATTTGTTTAATGCTTTATTGTAGTAAACTCTCCAAATTAATCTTAGGAATTTCATTATTGAAACTACCGTCTAAAAGTCTGTTGTAGTCTGTAGTGACTGTAGGTATATTAATATTTAACAATGTCCTCTGAGAATCGTAACTTTCAGTCATCATCATTTCCGCAGTAGATTGATTCTCGTATTACCTTGATAATGATAATATTGATGATGATGTGATGATGATGATAATATTATATTGTTGTTCTTTGGTTCCATTTTAAAATTTTTTTATTTTTTATTTTAAGTAAAGAACTTACTAACCGATTTGGTCGTTTTAATATTTTTGAAAATAACTAAAGAAAAAACTTTGCTTATATAGGATAGAAATGTTGGTCAACTTACCTTCAAGCGTTATCTGGAAAAGTTCATCTGTCTTTTATTTTTCTTTATAAATACTTTTAAGTGTGGTCCTAAATACTGTTTGACCTTTTTTTTATCGTTTATAATGCACCATAATACTAGTTCTTTTCCCATTCTCAGCGAGGTATTTATACGAATGGAATAGTGTTAATAAAAAATAGAAATGAGGAAGGATCATAAGACGTGTAAGTGTACTGAAATGCGATATGGTGAAATAGTCGTATCACCCAGAGTGCACTTTATTTTTATCTGCGTGGAAATTTGTGTAGACATGTGTATGCACGATGGTGTTTCTTTTTTTATATTTTTTTTTATCAGAATCATAAACAGTGTATGTCCTTGAAGGAATCCTTTTTCGTTTGTTCATTAAGATGTGTATAATTAAGGATAGATTTATGGGAGGAAATTTTTTGTAACCGTAATATGAGGGAGTGTAATTGAAAAGAAACGCATGTGATGAAAGGCGATCGTTCCCGTTGGAAGGATTAATCCGTGTTGTGTAGGTGGGCATAGGCAGTGAGTGTGTGTGTGTGTGTCGCAATGTGTGTGTTTTTGGGTGTGCGGTGATGTGGCGGGAGCGGGCAAGCATGCGGCCGACGTTCCCCCATATACATACTACTAGCAAACATAACTAAATTTCATATCCGATTAGTAAAATGAGTAGTCACCGTTTGACCGCTCCTGCCGTGCTGGTTTGCTTCCCTTGGGGATTTATTCCTTATCGTCCTATATTATAACTGCCTACAATTTTGTAAACGGTTAGACAAAAGAAAAAGAAGTTTAACAAATAAAGAAGAAACTACACGAAACAAATTATATCGAAAGTCTCATTATTTCATTTCTTCGATTTCACAAATGTTGTTGAGGCGGACCAGCTGAAAACCCAAGAGTTTTACCCCAGCTAAAATATACGTTTTAGTTGCAACGTGCATGTCATATTTTTAGATATGATCCACGATATGAGATTTGATCCCAAGACCAACTGAAAGTTTCGATCGGTGAATTGTCTCATCCAAGTTTAACAATTTGATATAGCGATTGTGGGACTCACAGATTTTTCGCCTGTGGCATAATAAATTTTTCTTCTTTATTTTTTCTCCTAGTTAATAGCTTTGCCAAGCTTCAGATCAACATTTGAAAAGAACATAACAATACTTTGGCTACTTTAGACCTGCTTAGCAGCAATTTATTCTCTTTTTGAAATTATGTCTGTGGGTATGAAATATGGACTTAATTTCCGAATTTTGTAAGAACAGAAAGACGAATGAATAGGCCGCAGCAGAAGCAAGGATAGTTTGGGAAAAGAAGTAGGTGTACTTGCAAATAGACAAATGGAGGAGGAAAAGTAGTTTTCTGCATACAAACAATGTACGATGTACAGACAGAGTAGCGGAAAATGAATATATTTGCAATGAAACATGCAATAAAAAAAAGAAACTTCGCCTTGGTCATTGAATTTAAGCAAAAATAGCATACGTGTACGTAAGCTTATGTAAATAAAATAAGGAATCAATGCACGAAAAAAGAGAATCAAATTACATTTGCAATTTAAAATAGTGGAAATGAATCAGACATCGGGCAAACGTTATTAGCGCTGCATACAATCAAACAGGCAACCAACCAAACGACCTATATGCTCACCCACTGCACACGCACACAGCCACTTATATTCACATAAATTCAGTTAGCAGTCCTCAATGTGAATACAACATATAGGGATGCACGCAGTGAAGTGTATGTGTATTTGTGAATAAATGTGTGAATGTATATGCGTTTCTGTATTTGGCAACTGTCAGTTGCGATAAAATATTGCCAAATCTATGTTCTTCGTGGAAAATAGTTTTCTATACATTGTACGTATTGTGTGTTGGTGTAACTTCCGTTTCATATATAAACTTGCATTGCTCTACCGTTTTTGCTGTTGTTGTTATTGTATTTCCATAATGCGTATTGACAAGTTTGTTTTTAATTTAGTACAATGTATTAAAAAAAAAAAAAAAAGTTCTTATTGAATGTACCTTTAAATAAGTTTTTATAAATCGAACTAAAAAAATGTTTATTTCAAAATTGAGAATTAATTGCGTTATTCGATTTGCTTTAAAGCTCTCAACATTGCAGGCATATTTGACAATATATTGCTATTCTTGTTCTTCGTGTTTACATTCGCGGTAAGAAAGTAATTCTCTTATCTATTCCAATGAAACATATGGGGGGAATAAAGGTCTTTTTAATCAATATTGCAATAAAGTTGTCTATCCTCGCTATCGTATAGGACTGCCAGTTATATTGGCAATCACAAGGATTGTGCAAATCCTGACTAAGATTGATTACTCTCGCATTCTTCGTCAAACGCCAAAAAGGCTTGAGGAATGCTGCTAAGTCGAATTCAGTTCAGTTCACGTCATGAGTTCGTCAATCTGGACGCATACATATTCAGAATGGATAATATGAGGTTTACTCCAAAATCAATGCCTTGTTCGGATTGCAGCGTGGCTTTTAAAAAGGTGCAACGTCTTATATACTAAAGTAGTTAAACTATCATCAAATCTTTGATTAATATTTTTAAAATATATTTCAACACGTCCTGTAATGGCCAGGTCGACAAATTGGCAAGAGTGGGTACCCTTCTACCAGATTGTAACATTATATCAAGAATTATTTACGAACCAATTCGCAGAATAAACATCTACTCACGCACACTAATCGCCAGCATGGTGCCACAGCTAACGAGCTCATCGTTAGGAAATAACTTGATTTTTACCATTTGCCATGCACCATAAATTGATGGAGTGGATGGGAAATAATTAAATTCCAAAATGGTAACTAAACCACAGAAATTTAGCACGAAAAAATAATATTAAAATACACATAGCTTCTACATTTTTGTTTCTATGTAACTGTTTCCCGGCAGATCGACGTTTAATCACCTAACTGCGTAATTTATTTTTGAAAGTCTTTGTCTATTTTTCTCTCTTTCAGCGCATAATTAAAACCAATAACGCGAATACACGTCGAACGCCATAGAAATGCACTATAAATTTTGCGGAATAATCAAAGTGAAGCAAATAAGATTTCATTGTTGTTAAATAAAAAATTAACAAACCATTGTTGAAAAAGGTATTGTTACTGAAAACTTAAAAATTCCAAAAAAAATGAATTTCATGAACAGGAGAAATGTGCATACGCACCACCATTAACATCTTTAGCATCCAATGCTTTTATTGATGAGCATAAAATTGTATAACAAATGGGATAAATTTCCTTTTTTACCTTTCACTTAACTTGTCGCATTCTACTCTCCAAAGCCTTTCCATTGAACATTCAAATCGATGGTATTATTAAGCAAACCACGTCGTGACATCCACCACATTTATTTTATAAATAACGCATTTATATATATAATGTATAACAATATAATATAATCTTCATTTGAGGAATGCATAAAATAACCCTTCATTGTTGCACATAATTAGTAGAGATTTTCGTAAAGTGCATGTATAAAAAATTTCGGTCTTCTGTCTTTCATAGTTTGCGAGTGATGAACAAAAACCCACAAAGGGAGTTGCGTTCACTTTACGCTTTGCTGAGGGCGTGTGCTTCGACCAATTTGGACCATTTTTATTATTAACCTGCGTGCAGAACCTTCCAGTGTTTCTACCTAATTTGAAGTCGGTATCTTTATTTTTGCCATCAGGAGAGTGTCAAAAACAAACACCACATAGACATACAGACAAGCGGACGGACAGGGATGGCTTAATCGATTTAAATTTTACGGCGATCATGAATATATATATAATTTATAGGATCTCTGAAGCCTTCTTTTCGGGAACAAAAGTGCCACACAAAGTAACAATTCATAGGTCGATTAACGGTAATGTGACACTTTACCGATTCTACTTTAATTGATTGTGAATGTAACCAAAGAGACTACACGTTTGTTTTTTGCCTTAACTCGCAACCTTTACACCTTGAGTGAAATATATATTTTTTTGCACTATATTCACAATATGAAAAGTTCACAAACACGTGTAAACGTATGGTTTAGAATTATTATTGTTGTTATTTTCTCATTACTTCATGGTTATTATTATTTTTTCATCATTTTATTCTATACTCGTTTTATATTGGTTTTAACTTTGGCATTTATTGGAATGTTCTTATTTCATCACTAGGTATTTTAGTGATGCAGTTTCTCAATCTTTTCATTTTCTTAAAGAAATATTCGGTCTACAAGAATCGCTGTCGAATCGAATGTCGAAAAGCAGCTAACACATTCAGACTATATTTTACAAATGAAAAGGAAGCATAACTGAAGCAAAATGGTCTGACTGTAACAGTTTAGAGAAAATATATTAACTCACAGTCTACTTCCTTTTATTTGGTGTATTTTATATATACCTTAAGTCTATTCACTTAAAGGTGTTTTTCAACATCGAAGAGTCGTGGCATAACACCATTGCCCTTCCATTCGTATTACTCGGATCTGTTTCGCGGAGATTCCAGGAAATGTATACATTCGTGATTAGCATAAGTAACATTGAATTCTTTCATGAGGTAGATATCCAAATTGCCATTAAAGTAAATGTGTATATGTTTAATTCAAACTTCGAAAAAATTGCAATCATGTTTATCAGTTGAAGAGCCCAAGTACATCCTTCCGAAAAAAGTGTTAAATTAAAAACAAAAAAAATGTCATTAGGTTATACTTAGAAGCATTCTCGTCAAACATTGTTGAACACGTTTTTCCTCTTCTCTCCTGCGCATATAAATAAATTTTTCTTTTAAGAACTCGCTAACAAATGAGACAAAAATTGATATGCTACGGGTTGTGTGTGACCTATAGATATTTTCCTTTTTATTTATTTACTTATTTATGTAATTTACTAAGAGATTTTTCACCTTTCTTCAATTTCACGCTAATTTACTTTCTACATTTTTACTCGCTCTTAGATCGTTGTTGTTTTGCTATTTTTTTTACCGTTCGAAATAAATAAACATTTATTTTACACTTTGCTTCAGTAAACCCTTCATTTTTTTTTCTTTTTTTTGTGAAAGATATTTCGTATGATCATATCATTTATATCCATGAAAGAAGAAAAAGGCATTTTCTAACATTTGATACTTATATTATGCTGTGATAATTACACTTATGTTTATAAAGAAAGTACGCCCATAATGATTTGATATGTAATGTGGGAAATGTCTTTGAAGTTTATTTCATGAAATTCATCCAAATAGAGACATACTGAATTTTTTTCGACCGTTTTAGTTAAAAACTTTAGGTGAACGAGTTAAGTAAAACTGTATAGATTAGATATTTAAAGTACTTTAAGCAATCGTGTTATTTGTATTCATTTAGTACTTTGAATTAAATAAACGAAGTATGGCGATATATAAATTTTGGCTTCTCGTTGCCAGCACTTATATACACTCACGTATACTTTTTTAAAATCAGTTTTGTCAATCGTGTCTCTCTTCCAAAGCCTTTCTAGTTTCAGAAATCGAATCGAGTGAAAATCGTTTCACCATTAATTACTGTAAAACATGTATACTGAAGCACAAGCCTTCAATTGCAACTTCTTCTCTTACCAAGATGTTTAACAGTACCTTTAGAATACGGCCCGATAAACACTCTTGCCAAATTCTAAATAATGTATGCGGTAGCTTGGTTATTATTATTTATTAACGATTTTCAAAAATGAGAACGTGTTCTTCATCTACGAACAACTTTTATTTGATTTATATATATTTTTGAGACAACGTTTGCATTAAAAGATCTTTAGAGGTTATACCAGCAAACCTATAAAATGTCATGAAACTTTTGAAAATGTCCGACAAAGTCCGATTACAGTTCTTAATAAACGTCAAATGGAAGATTGTAAGAGAATTTCACTTGCTGTCAATAATTGCAAGCTTTCATTATTTGCCGACGTATCTTGTAGCTCTCTCTGTCCAGTTGGGTACTGCTTCTGCCAAATATGAAATTGCAACCCTTATAGTTTTCAATCATTTCCGCAATGAGAGTTGAAAAATTATTTCTCTATCAGAACAGAAAGACGGCCAGAAGCGGCGTCATGTTTCATTGCGATTCATTGAAAACCCGATTGATATCTCCGGATTAGTACAAACGATATGATAAATTCTTTGAGTGGGTCAAAAATGTAAAATTTTCCATACCATTTCACTTAACTAATATTTTGTACGCAGGGATCCACATGTCTTTTTCTCAATATGTGTAACGGAGTATTTTATTTAAATAGTTCAAATAAATATTTATTTACCGTTTTAATAGCTTATCGTTTAGTAGATTCTATATATCATGGTTACTCTGGCGTATGAGTATCCCAATATATTAAAATAATAATAAAATCAAATTCACCTTAGCGAATAACATGAAGCGCCCTCACTTTAACATTAAATTTATAGCATATTTCATGGAGTGGTAAATAATTATGAATTATACGACGCATAAGCTGCATGTATATATAGGAAAATTTAGCCCATTCCGCGATAGATGATATAATTTAAATGTGTTTATGTAAAATAGGTATAATTTTCTACTATCGCTTATATTATTGTAGAAATTATAGTCTAATGCTCCATTCAGGTGTTGATAATTTCCGTAATTGTTTGACAGCAGGAAAAGAGAGAGAGAGAGAAAGAGAGAGCATCAAAGATAGTGATAGAGTTGCAAATTGCAAACTGCAGACTTTATAATTTAATTTTAAATAAATTCATAAATATATTGTGACTTGATAACGTTAAGCCTTTAACGCAAATAAACCTAAAAAGCGTTCTCTGAAGATAAACAAACAAAATGTAATAATTAAATGTAAATATTAAGATGTTTACTTACATGCGTATGGATATGCATACGTACAGAGATGTATTAAATAAACAAAAGGGAGGGAATAAATATAATATATTTATATATATGTGCATTAATATATATATATATATATATAATACATATATATATATAATACATATATATATATAATACATATATATATACATATAAATGAATGGTTTACATAATAACAATAATGATCAAGAGAAAATTAATTAAGTGCACATAAATTGAATAAAACAACATGAGAATATAATGTAGGTGTTTACCATGATTAACGTTTAAGCAAGATGTGTGAGATGTGCATATAATTCTGAACTCACCATACATACATTCCATGCAAATGCAAACAAAATACAAAGCAAGCAATACAACGACGAAATAAGAAATAAGAATACAAACGTTATCTATTCATATAAAGTATGTATACATATATTTTTGTAGTTACATATCTATGTATGTATATATGTATATACGTATGTATATAGGTATATATGTTTACATAAATGCACGTCCCCATAACTAGTAATATTTATAACAATTATCATACAAATTCTATAATAAACCATAACAAAATATCAATTTTCTATACAAATCTCACAAACAAACAATAATTTGTGTATGAAAGTGATTAGACGTATAAGCGAAAATGACTATAAAATGGGTTTATGTGAATATGAGTTGACCAGATGCAGACGTACGTTTATATAAATGTGTGAGATAATTAAATTTTCAAATAAAATGCAATTTCGAAGTAATGATGAACTTCTGCTGTTGGAGTGTTTGAATTTAATGAAAATTGTTGTAAATCTTCTAAAATCGATTATGTATAAATAGATAAATTTATGCAAGCGCGTATTGTTCATTACTTCATGTACTAATATTAACATTTGTATGTGACATATGAGTTATACTAAAATTGGACGTTCAAATATGAATATCACCGTTATTGTTGTTGTAACTATTGGAACTTAATATAGAATCGTAATTTCCGTTGTCATCGGCAGCATAACAATTGAGATGCCTACGAAACTCTGTGCATAGGAAATTGGCTGCCAGATGACAATTTATATAAACTAGATATCTTCAATATACAAACACAGCAATGACAATAATTACAGCAAAAATAGGAATGAAAATACGAACACCTAGCGTAAACTCATACTCAAAAAATTCAACTAATCCATAGCATAAATCAGAATTAATTAATAACTTTGCATAACTTCTTCTCCGTAATGTTTGCCCTTAAGACCTCTAGTATAATCGGCTACAGCTAGTAGAGCTTTTGGCTCTACAAAAAGCATTTCATATGCAAAAATTTTTGAAATTTGTCGATAAAAGCTAATTGAATGGTGAAATCTATGTGAGTATGATGGAATGTCCCAAAGTGGAACTCCTTCAAATGAAATATTACGGCGAAAGCTTGCACTGTTTTAAAAAAAAAAATAAAATATTTTTCCTCATTTCAGACAATTTCTACGTCAAATTTATTCATAAAGATTGGATAACATTTTTCTATCGGTATTCTATTATCAGTCGTAGGTGGTTGATCTCTAGATAAACATAATTATAATTAGGTTACAAGAGACTACAGAATAATTTTTTTTAAACAAAAATAAAATCCGCAAAAATTCAAAATTGTGGACAAGCAGATCTTTAACAGCAAAATGTAGCGAGTATGAAAAACGAAAAGATACAACGAGAGATTTTTGCAGAATCATCACAACAAACTAAGTTTCTTAGATGAATTTGAGATCGTTGGTTGTTTTAGAGCTGAAAATGCTGATCATAAGTGAAAACCATGACAAACATTGTGTTCAGAGAATCATCCATCTATAATGGGGTTTTGACAGAAATTCAAAGAACGATGCACTTCCCTTAAGAATGACTTTGTGATTCTTCATTCGCTATTTAGCATCTTATATGCTGACTCTATTGAAACGCTTGTGGCCTTCAATCAATGGATTACACACACAGCTTATTTCACTTATCTTAATAATGCTTCCGGTAACAATGTCTGATATCTTTACCTTTAATGTACTTTTACCTTTAGTCTGCAAACTATTTCTTCAAAAATGCGAAATAACATCGCAATTATCAAAGCGTGAAGGTGAGGGTACATGTGGATTTATATTAAGTGACTGAAAAGTTCCGATATTTTCGTATGCCGTCTCTTGAACGAAGCCAAGGTCTCAACTACGAGACACTGACGAAGTTGATAAAATGGGGATAAGCATCAAACTTTTTATTTGCATTTTGTTTGCATTCCTTTGTTGGTTTGTATAAGTTAGAGTAATAAAGCGAGAGCAAACTGTGTTTTCATAAAATTTTTTTCTTGTTCCCATCACAATATCAAATCATTTCACTTGAAATTATTAATTTATGCATTCCATTGAAATCATTAAATTAATTAATTTGCACCAATAAACGTATGATCTTCGCTTACAAATAAATATGTACAATGAATGATAAAAGAAGTATATAAAGAAGTATTAAAGAATGAAAATAAGAAATTTTAGCACATTTAAGTAACAGCTTATTATACTTTCGGCTGTCGTCACAATCTCATTTAGATGATGATATCTGTTTCATACAAAGTTATCGATTTTATTCAGCTTCGATAAGCATGCTTAGCAGGCGCGCGCTTTCGAAAAATAATATAAATTTGTTATTACCACGCATGTGTCGGTCGTGGGAGGCATTGAACGATTTTTTAATTAGATTATATGACTATTTTATGCTGTCATCCAGGACTTTTTGATTATCTCAACGACTATGAGCATGTACACGGTGGCGAACTACGCTTACTGTGAAGCCTGGCTGTGGAATTATAAACTGATTTTGTTAGATTTTTATTTTTATTATTTTTTTTTAATATTTCCGATCTTAAGAGCTCCAGCAATAATTGGATTGTCAGCGGTCTTGTAAAAAGATTAGAAAAATCAGTTTCCGTGTATCTGCCTCCAATATAATAATAGACAACCCATTTTTGGCTTGGACTGAAAATTTATTTATTGTTTAGACAAAACGCTTTTCTGTTTCATTCGTTTTCTTACAAATTTCAACCTGTACTAAGCCAGTTGTACAACTATTCGAAGTGGCAAGTGACGAAATTTCGTTACACAAAAAATATAGAATGTGTATATGTGTAGATTACCAGAGTTCATATTAGATGCTTGCATGTATATAAATTATTCTTTCACTTGAAAGAAGCCTTTATTGAGAAAAACTGTTATAACATACATTAATAAAAGTATTGTCCATTGTTTTCCACAACTTTTTCCCAACATTCTGCCAATATGGCTTATCTTGTCGAAAGAACGATATTGGTTTGGCAGCGAGCCAATCATCGATCCATTTTCACACTTTTTCAACATTTCGAAACCGGTGGCCAGCCAAGCCATGCTGCATCGATCTGAACGAGTGGTAATCAGAAAGCGCTATGTTTGGATGCAGCAGAATAGCGCTATGTTTGCGTGCAGCAGAACTTCCCATGGGAACTGCAACAGTGTATCGTTGACAACCCTCGCAAAGTGTGGCTTTACATTGTCATGTAAGCTGATGACTTTGCGTCTGTTAACCGGTGATCTTGTTTGCAACGATACATCGTTCAATATGTTCAGTTGATATCGGTAGACATCGGCATTAACAGTTTCATGTAGTTTTAGCAGTTCATAGTACACTACACCTTGCTGATCCCGCCATATGCACAACAAAACTTTACGGCCATGAATATTCCGCTTCGGTGTTGATGGGGAAGACTCTCCTGGACTGACTCATGAAGTTTTGGGCCGGGAATTGCCATAATAGCAATAGCACTCTTTACCGCTAGGCAGAGTACGCTACGGAAAGATTTTTTTTGCCTGGCAAGCAATAAAACCGTGAAGTCGAAATGGTTTAAAATGGCATTTTCGGTCCATTCGTATGGTAGTCATCCCTACCCATCTTTTGAATCTTTTCCGTTGCATATAAACATCTGGAAACAATTGATCCATCAACTGTTCGAAAGATCTTTGAGATTTTGAGTTTGGTTTTCATCCAATAAGTCTTGCAATTCATTGTTTTCAAATTTTTTTGATCCTCCAGGTCATTCTTTGTCGTTGACATCAAAATCACGACTTTTAAACCATTGAAACTAAAATCGACAATTGGGATATGATGAAGAAGCATCATCATCAGCTTCTAAAAGTGTTTAAAGGGCTTCGGCAGCAAATTTTTTCAAATCAAACCACAAAACTAATGACTTTCGAAAACGCAATTTTGAGCGTTCCTGGGCTGTTTGCACTGAATAACCCGATTAATAATAAATGGAAAGCTTTTTTTTAAATGTTGTGTGCATTGATACCTCGCGTTACTACATCATTTTCACCAATAGATATCGCTGATAGGAATCCGTGTAAGCAACTATTTTATTTAATTACCGCTTCTATGGGAATTGTAGGCGAACTTAAATACCGCTTCAGCTAATTTTAAATTTAAAAAAGGCGAAACTAACAAAAGTACATATATAAAATCTCAGAAAATCATATTAACAGTTTAACTTATAATAATGATTTTAAGAGATAGAGAGGTGAGCAGACTGATTAGTAGATATGGTTCATCGATAAATATTATCTATATCGATGTCCGTGGACAGTTTGGTAATACATAATCTTTAATTATTAATTTGGAAGAATATTTATTTATTTTTTTGTTTTTGGTTTCACATCATGAAAAAGAAAGGAATCGTCTAAAAAGAAAAGTTGTTTAATTGATATCTCAATGCACGTAAAAACATTTTGCGTTAAAGGAAGTCGTTCACATATATGCAGCGTACGAGATCCTCGCTATTATATGTATAAACAAAAAAGAAAGAACTCGTCGACCTACGTGCTTAATTGTTAACATTAATTACATAATTTGAAAAGATTTAATTTGGAGAAAAGCTCTCTTTGCTACGAAACAGAAAATCAGTTCGACACATTTGAAAAGTAAATAACGTAAAAGAAACTTAAGGAAAAAGTGTTATAACAAATAAAAGACTTCTTAACTGCACTCAAGTTAATATAGATATACACATACGTTTGCGTACATATACACTAACATATATAGTGGTACAACATACACATACACGCACACAGATCCATAGATATATGCATATAGATTCGTATGGTTTTATGAATAATTGCTGATTAATGATAACATTTTCACACATAACTTGGTCACACGACACCTAACAACTCAAGGACGAACAGAACCGATAACTAACACCACCAAAGGTTAGTTACGTGTGCACGTTTATGTATATCTATGTTTAACTAAGGCTTGATACTGACGATGTGCACGTGCACATTTATTAAATATGTGTGCATGTGTTTATTAGATTTATGTGGTTTGCATGCATGCATGCATGTATATGCGTTTTTATGTATGAATGTATATATATGTACGTGTGTATAGTTATATCAGTGGAGGAATGGCGTGCGTTTAATTTATGTTTTATGGTTATAATCTTCAGTGTTGCACAAGTAATCGCATCAAATCGTTTAAAGTGCTTGGCAATATTTTATTAATGCGGTATGATGGTATGACATCGTGCGGATTTTATAATAAGCAAATACATGCATGTGTAGGCTTGCGATGAGAATAGAAAAAAAAGCGAAAATATATAAATATCTATACATATACATACACATTTATATGTATATATACTGCAGTTAAGCGCAATAACAATTAATCAGAATCTCTATGAAGAAATTGTATAAATACCTGCTATTATCATGAAAGAGAATGATGGGACGAGATAGGGGGTAACGATATAAACTATGAAGTGTTTATGCATTTTATAGAAAGAGAAAGTAAATATGGGGTTAAGCATAACTAATAAGAACGTAAATCATACTCACCAAAATTTAATCCTGGGATTTACGTTAATGTCTATTAATAAAATTTGAGTGAGATGATGATTTATATTACATAAGTAAAGTAACAGTGTAAAGATATACATTTAAGCAATTTTTTCTTTTTTGTTTCTTTTCATTACTTATTTTATTTCAGTCGGCCTTAATCTTTAAGATGATTTGTGAGAGCGGTATAGACATGCTTTTAATCTATAAAAAGATTTTTCTTTTTTTCTTTTATACAATATATTAATGGAAAAAAGGAAAGGCTCTTAAATGAGAAATTTCTTGTTCAACACTTTCTTTGTATATAGAATAATAAAAGAAATAACAATTTTGTCTAAGAATTGAGCTAAGAGAGAAACTACAATTAGAAAATTGCGAAATTGGCAAAAATTTGATTAAGATTTTCTTTCTTTCCTTTATATCTCTTGCTTCTCGTACTCACTATGTATCTGATCAGAGCAACACAATGAAATTTATCAAAGAAAAGAGTTTTTCTGTTGAGAATAAAAAAGAACGCAATCACCATCACAATCTATCTCATTGTTAGCAAACAGTTATAAGAATTTGTTTAATAGTTTTGTTGTGGTTGCTCTGATCCTTATGCGGCTACAATGAATGAATGTTTTTGACATTTATATAGTGAATAAATTTCGCAAAGAGTTCCGAGGAAATATTTAATAATAATAAAGCTTTAAACATACCACACAAACTGACATATATCTAACTGAATTCAAATGGCATGGTAGTTTTTAGAAATTCTAAAAGGAAATTTTAACAAAATCTCATTTTGCTCGCAACGTTTAACAAGTTATTTAACATTCTGCTCTACTCACTATAAACAAGGAGTTCTTCATATTCATATTTATTGTCATTTGAATGATAAAAAGATAGGTAACAATTGATTGAACCCCTGAAATGCTTACGCTAAAAAATAAGTCATAAATGCATTGCGAAGTCTTAAAATCAACCCCCGTTTCGTTTTCATCCGTCTCCTGCTCCAGTGGAGCTAAGTTATATTTAAGTTATCATAAGTTGTAGCGAATAATAATAAGTTACTGGTATGTCGGTATAATAAACGGCGGGTTTGGAGCATGCAAAAAATACAACTGTTTTTTAATTGAGGAAAACGAGGAAATCCGTCCCAACTATCAGTGTGTCAAAACCCACGAGACATATCCTAATACACCAATTTCATCTTCTGCACGTAACAAAATTCATTATTTTTATATATTTTATTACATGTATTTAATGAATTCGTTATATTTGAATAAAATTAGTGAGACAATTGAATTTAATAATTCAATTGAGTTAAATAAACTTTAACAAACGCAACGTCCAATGTCAAAATTAGTCCACATCAACCACTGGGTTCAATAGTTTCTTAGGTTGATTGCATAAATAGCTAAGTAAGTAATCCTTCTATCAAATATTCCGGGAAATACAAATTTTTCTTGTGAAGGTACTCCGGTTATACGGCGAACGCACCCTTGACCAAGAAAGCACCTCGCAGAGTAATAAATTAAACAAAGCTTTATCCGTTTTACATGGTTGACGACACAAATCATTGTAGTTCTGTGAAGCAATCACGATGCGTAGGAACACATAACTCCTATTAATTTTAAAAGTGTACGTTTACGTTTCAAATTTGCGAAAGTATATTAAAATAATTTGTTTTAATTTTCTCAGCATACGCTAAAGGAAATTACAATTTTCGTTTGTTTTTGTAAACATTTTTCAGTATTCAGTTGAAAAACGGTTAATATTTTATAATTAAATATTGCACTGAGACCAACTTCATATCAAATCACGTAAACAGAATCACTTTGTCTTATAAAAAATGCAAAAAGAACGTCATACAATCCCCTATCATCTGTAACAAATACGTTCCATGGGGTCGACAATCAACTCACCGTTGACTCGATTTAATTTTACTCCATCCCTTACGATCCGTGTTATATAAAACCAACTGAGTGTTAAATTTCCAATATATATGCTTGATTTCCCACATTTGTCTAAATTGTCACAATTGTTTTAAAATTGAAAAAAAAATTGAACCTACAAGCGACATGTGTGCTCCGTTGAGATATACATAATTTTGAAGTCTACCTAATGATTTGTTGGACAAGGCCAGAATTGAAAATGGAAGTTTGCTATTAATATATATATTCAAGACAGTATTCCTCTGACAATTACCAAAATGCAAAATTTTAATTTGTCAATAATGAAGAAAGCATAAGTTCAGTTATAAATGGGACGCGGATGTTAGAACTAAGTTATGTTGAAGTTTTAAATTCCCCAAGGTATAACATTGTGAGCGTTTTCAATACTTTTGAGATATGATAAGATTATGTATTAGACTTAAATATATGCGCAGTGGAAAGGAAGTTTCACAAGAGTCAAAGCAATAAAACCAATGTATGATACATATATATGAGCAAAGTGCTACGACACATTCACTTTTGTTATCACAATGCATGCTGCTATTCTGCCTAGGAAGATGAACGCATAATAAACTAATCAATTTACTGGTATGGTAAAGAAGCTTTATTTTTTTCTAGGCAAGTTTTTCATTTTAAGTTTCAATTTTCTCAAATTTTTTCCCGTTTTTTGGCTCCTTAACTACTCCTCCCAGTACTTATAAGTTCGTCTGACCGTGTTAGCCTCTCTATTTTGCATACAAAATAGGTGACGTTATTCCTCTCGACATTTTCTTTAACCTTATTTTCTATTTATTTATAAAAAATGAACTCTTCGGAAGTAAAATTTTTTGTGAATTTAAACTCATTTCAATAGCATACATGAGTAATACAAGACATGTGTAATATAAGGAAGTGAATGATTCGCAATTATATCCCAACAGCAAGTTATGCAGATTCGAAATTAGGTTCTTTCCGAACTCGATTACGCGGTTTAACTTTAAATTAATCATTTTTGATTATATACGACATAGTTTTGATTGGTAGAAACTTTCAAAGGTAAATTAGTTCAAAAACAATTTCAATATAAATGAAGAGATAGATAGAGCGTAATTTTGCATGTTACCGATCGAATGAAAAATGTAAAAAATAAGAAAAGAAAAACAATATTCTCGCGAGTTGAAATCGAAAAGCTCGACGCCTTTATTTTAAACATATATTATGGATTATTTTGCCTATGTTCTCTCATTTTTAACCAATAAATAAATTTATAGCTCGTTCGCGGTTGAATGAAAGAATAAAAGTCAATTTAAATAAAATTTTGGTATTTTGAAAAATTTTTTAAATTTTCATTTCAAACTAAACAGCAAAGCGAGAAGCAACACACATAACAAAATCAAAAAATAAAAATCTTTTATCTCTTTCTCCCTCTCTCCTTCTCTTTTCCTGATTCTTGCCAATCATATTAACTTTTTCACTAGCGTGTTGTATGAATTTTCCGTTGGTTTAACTGCGAAACTAAAAATTGAATTTTGCTGACAGCATTTCAATTTTATATTAGCGTATGAATGCATCAGTGAAGCGCAACAAAATTTTTATTACTTTACGCTTCTAACACCAACGCCACCCCCAACTATGCTACAGTATATGCTTTCGAAGCGTTATACTATATTTTATGATAATGCTTATGTGCCGTTGGTTTTTGTCTTTTTGTTTTCCTTTTACTTTGCTGTTTTACTCTTGGTTTTGTTTTATATTTCATTTAATGGCAGCTTAAGAAATTTTGATACTGTCGTTGTGAGTGAGTATGAAAAATCTCTTTGATAGTTGAATAAATTTATAAAAATATTTATGTTTTATATACGCATTTGTATAAATAAGTACGTAAGTACGACGATAGAAAACTATTTTATTTTGTTTGCCCACATTTGAAGTTAAATGAATAGCTTTAGAGAATTTTGCTCGAATAATTTAAATAAGCTTTTATTAAAATTAATTTAAAAATTTTTGAGTACATGTAGCGTACGAATAACTATGTCGAATAGCTACGTCTAAGCTAAGGTAAGGAAATAATTATCAACCATTTTTTCATCTTTTTACTTTTTAACTATAAGAATGAACGCGATTGCTTTAGGCTACAATGGTAATTAGGAAAGAAAACAAACGCTAAATATACCAAAATCAACATGATATGGTGCGTTGGATATGCGTTATATTTCTTGAGCTGCGGAAATGTATTACAAATCATCTTATTCCAAGAACAAATCATTTCATTTCATTTACTATTGTTCTTGTAAAGCTGTTCTGCATGTATATCTATTTGCACAATGTAAGTGATTCTCTCAATAAACTAACTACTATCAAAGAAATTGTTAGTGATATAAATGACATAAAATATAAATGTATTGCCTATATTACGTTATTACGTCAAATATCAATTTCTACGACAAATACACAGGATCTAAAGTGTGTATAAATTATTCGTATATGGCAGCAAGTTACTTTAGGCAATCTTCTAGCTGCATAAATGGATGTGAGTGTTATTAGGTTTTTAAACATCACAATATTACTTTAATGTCTTTTTCTTATACAGCCAAGACTCAAAGATCGCGATGCAACAAATTTTATTGTTTTCCCTCTATCAAGGCTCAAAAAACTCTCTATGGGTTAATGTTGTTTCAGCAACTTGTTCTAAAGATGATCTAAATGTATCTTATTGTTTATCTATGTTTTTACGAATTTTCTATTTTCATGTCAATACATTCAAGTTTATATATCTATATTATCTTAACAAGTTTAAAAAGACAACTTTATATTAGCACAAATTTACTGAGTTTAACTTGAAACAGGCAACACAAAAAAAAATGACCAATACGTTCTTGATCAATCTATCACTCCGATAATGCTGATGTGTATAAATACTAATAACACTGTTAGCCAAAAATTAAACCTAGTAGTTCATCTCTCAAGGAGAACATTCCCTTTCTAGTCCCTTTTCAGCGGGATCATAAACAGTGCAAAAAGAAAAACTGCTGCAACCACAGGCAAATCAAAATATTTAATTAGAAATGCTCAATAATAAAGCAAGCGTAATAATATGTTAAACATACAGTTTCTAATTATTTATATGAAATGAAACATTAAAAATTTTGCAAACTATAAAGAAAAACCCCTTATCCCAAATGCCGTTATATATTCATATACCTGCAAGACAACTAACAAATCAATATAAGCGTTATAAGGTAAGAGAAAACTTTATACGAGAGAGCACTTCTAGGTTAGCGAGCTCTGTACGTTATATGCATAATTAGATACAGGAACCCTGCAGTGGGAAGGCCAACAAAAGGTTTGGAAAGAATCCAAAATGCAAATGCAGTCTGCAGACTGACAATAGCCACAAGAACGATCTCAACACTACCATTCATAACATACGGTAATAGAAATTGCAAGCGCGATAGTAACAACAACGACGTTAAAATTGCAACAAACACAATGACAATAGTACAACAAAAAAACCAGTAACAATCCTAAAGTCTTTAACAACAGCAATAACAAAAACAACAGAGCGCAAGACGCAATAACAACGACAACAAAAGTAATATATAATTATATCAGCAACAACAATATCAGTGGAAATACCAGTACCAATATTAAAAGAAAACAACAATATAAGCAAGAAAGGCAAGATTAACAATAACAATACGACAGCAATACACTGAAAACAATACAAGAACGCAACCACAGCAATAATAATAACAACAACGGCAGCAAAATTTACAGTAACAACAGCGGTAACAACAATAAAAGTAACAGCAGCATGAACAATACAACATAAAGCAAAACAATATTGTCAACAACCACTCAGGGTTTTTATGTTCATCCCCATCCCATGATGCTAACCAAAATCAACTCCGCTGTGAATAGGTTAGGGCGTAGCCAGGTATATAATATATATAATGCTCGATCGATAAAGACATATCACTTATTGGAGTGGTACTCACTTGCTTCCATAGCGCAAACATCTCGACTTGGCGGGAATCATCAGTTCTGCTGCGTACATTTAGAATTGACCACTGCAACGTACACGCAAATTTTGGCCCGATATATTCGTTCCTTGCGATAGAAAGTGGCGTTTTACGTGATTTCCACTTACCTGCATATCAAATTATTTAAAATTTCGTATCACACATAGGCCTTGCGGTACATATCCGTAACAACGTAGTGGTCCAGTGCCACCAACAATATAGCACTCAGAATCCTCACTATGGTTGAAATTCATTACCCGCACACATAGTGCGGGTTTGTTTATAGACGCCCAAAGAGGGATAAATTGGTTTTCTCTTATGGCCTTAACACCCTATGCAACAAAATATCTTCCATCCTACATAGTTACTCCAACAACGAAATAGAGATTGCTGGTGATTTCAACGTGGACAATAGCAACTGGCTGCGTCATTCAACCCGTACAAATCCGGAGCGACGTAACGACAAAATTATGGCACATGGGAACTACTTAAAGGATCTTATAACTGATGTTCCAACCATTGATAGGTTTCAACCAAATACGCAGAAGGTTTTTCTTACTTCGTGTCCATATAAATATGAAGTTAAGATCCTCGAAGAGCTACACCATTTCTGCATGCTTTGCATATGCTAATTTTCGTCGCAGAGGGGGAGCATTTAAAATTTGGAGTCTTAACCTAAACTGTTACAAACGGTCTGGAAATGTGTGCAATCAGGTACTTTGCTGTGAAAAAGCTGTACATGAGCACAAATGTTTGCTTCCAACTCCAACCTAAAATATAGTAATCAACTAATGTCACTGCTCGAAAGAGCGACATGTTCAATGCCTGCTCTATTCTTTCGAACGAGCGTCGTTAAAATTACCAATTTCGATACTCGTAAGACTCCGAGGCCAGATGGCATTTCAGCCACAGTTCGAAAAAGTGGGTTGACACAATTGCCAATCTTTTCAGTAAGTGCTACCATGCTGGTGCTTTCCTAACTTGCTGGAAGATTGCCAATATTCAAACCATACCTAAGAACCCTGCTAGTCACCACACTAATCCTGCGTACCACCGTTCAGTTTCAATCTCTTTCGCTATAACCAAAACCATGGTCAACTACCATCTAACGAGATATCTAAAATCTCACAGTCTAATCAGCGATAGACAATACAGCTTTCGTGAAAATATTTCCACTGATGATCTAAAGTGCTATCCCACTGAAAAATAGAATCGAATTGTTCGCTACTTTGGCGAAAATAAGGTCATTGCAATAGATAACTCCAAGATATCTCCAACAGAGTGTGACATAATGCGGTTGTCTCCAAGCTGCTTGCATTTGGTGTCCACAGCATTTTCGCTTGATTTATATCGAGTTTCTCAGACAGCTCTTCGATAAGAGTTGTAATAGACGGTTATTTTTCAAACAAAGTCTATTTAAGCATAGGTATGGCTGTTTTTTGCTCCTTCCATCTTTCTGGTGTTAATTAATAACCTCCTCTGCGTAATAGAAAATCCTATATACTCCTTTGCAGACGACATCACCTTGCGTCACTCGTTTTCTTTCACTAAGACACCAAGCAGCAGCGAGATACAGAACAACGCTGAAAGATGAATAATACATTACATCGACGCCTCATAACAATATCTGAATGTGGGCTGGGAAACAGGGAGAGTTTTAACGCCACCAAAACTCAAATATGTCTCCTAATGCACAGGAAAAGTGATGGCAACTCCTCTTTTTTGCAGATGCAATGTAGAAGAACCGGCAACTTTTGATGCTCTGGGCATAAGAATATGAAACGATGTTCGCTGGACTAAATATGTGTTCAAAACATCGAAGAACGCAACCAGGGGATTCGGTTTTTCAAAACGGTGCAAAAAATATTTCACTGCGGCCGATATCTATACCATGTGCCCTGCTTATCCAGCGAAAAAGTCAAATGCTCATGAGAGACGAAAGTGTGTTCAACACTGTCGATACTCTTGAGCAGCGGCGTAATGTACGCTGTGTTGTACTTATGTACAGGTATATGCAGAACCAGTGTTCTACAGAGATAAAAAAGATTTATTCGTCTTTTGACAGGACTACATGGCTTTCTCAGCTTTCTCACCCACTCGTCCTAGAATCACCGGCATGTCGCACAGCATATTTCCGAGAGCTGTCGTACTTTAACCATACTGCTTGCCTTTATAACGATTTACTAGCAATGGTTCTTTCAATCGTGCCTGATGTATACATTTTCAAATCGACCGTTCAGGGGCAATCCCTTGGGTGTCTAGGCATAAAAACAAAAAAGCAACAAAAACATTTCAATTGCATATGAAACAATTGAAGAGAACAACAAAAAGCACAAAAAAATAAATTTAAGGCACACTTTAAAAATGTCAACTAGTTTTAGCGCATAAACGAAAATGAAAAAAAAATCCATGTTTCATTTACATCACCAACATTGGTTGACTGCTTACAGTGTCGATTTACACACTATCCAAAAATTAGTAGTAAGCATTTAATAATAATGCATATTTAAGCATAATGTAAATACTGTCTTTTAGTTGTTGTGAACAATAAAATAGCATATAGGGACAATTACTCTGAAAAGAAATTATTATTTTGTCATGCTAGAGACTGTTGCAATCAATCTGGTATCGCAACCTTAACGCATAGGCGCTGACCGAGCTGGCTTATTTAAATACTTTTAACCTTCACAGAAGGAAAGTTCATATTTTTCTCCATATTATAGTAAGAGAGAAACCATCGATCAAATTTACATAACAATACGACGATCATTCCGAAAGCAAGTTCTTTACAGCGTAAAAACAACACCGCGCAAACAACGTGTTTGCAAAAAGTAGTTTTCAGATTTTAAAACTTATAACCATAAAAACTGTTGTCTTATGTTTAGGGTAAGCGTAAACATTTGTTATCGAAAAGTTCCTTACAGAATAACTTGGCTACGCTTTATACGACTTCTATATTTATGCAAATAAGTACTAAGCGTGCACTCACCGAACTTCATTTTTAATAACTCAATTCTTTAATCAGTTGCTTAACACTTTTCTTGAACTGTATGCACCAGAATTCTTTCAAGTTAGGCCAAAAAGACCACGTCAATGTATAGACCGGCGATGGTTTCACCGCCCGGTCTCATTCATTGGAAAATAATTGCCCTAAGATGACATCATCGGTTTTCTTGATTAAATTTTATGAGTGAAGTTACTTTACAGTGCAGTAACTTTACAATTACGTAATCAGTATTCGGTATGAATAAAAATGATTTAAAATCGCAGACAAAGACGAATATTTTTATGAAAATACGCAATTATATGTCCACGGATATGCCCAATTCACAGTGAGGAAAACATACAATAGATATAAGCAAATCGACCTCAAATCCGGTTCGATGCTTGCCTCACATATTGCAAATCGATTTTTTTACAAAAAAATTCTCTTGTTGGCTTATCAAGACAGCTACAACGTTATATCATTTTCAATTAACGTGACCGCGTCAACAATCTACTATTACGCAAATGTTGTTAACACTTAAGCGAATTCCTGGTGAAAAAGTTTAATGACCGACTTTAAATAACAGAAAATCCCTTTTAAATTATTGGTAAGAGCAGGTACTTGAACAGAAAGCAAACGAGAACATCGCTACGAAAACTTTGACTCATACCATACTCTTTTATTTGCATAACCCTTAAAGATCAGATATCCCTTCGTCAGTGAATTCGTATTCTTTCATCCACATATCTATGGCGGCAGACAATATTTTGAATGATATGTCATGACTCTTTACTTCTACATACTACAAATTCTTAACATACACCCGCAAAGCAAACAATAAGATCAGCAACAAAAAAGACGTGTATTATTTAAATATTTTGTAATTGTCCAACTCAGACATCGAAGACAAAATTTGTGCAAATTTTTAGTTAAGGGAGGGATGCCAATCGATTCCTTGAGATATAAAGTTTTTTTCTTTTTCTTTGTGAAGGTTTATTTAAAAGTTTTTCTAATATTTACCCATTTTGCTCAATTTAGTCTTTTAATTGCTTTTCAACTAACAAATTCGATCAATATTTAAAAAAGAAAAAATAAGGAAATAAAAAATAAAGAGAAAGAGAAAGAGTATACAAATTTAAAATTCCTAACACATCTTGCCGAAGAAAACTGAACTTCCTTTTTATCCCCTCTAGGCTCATAAAATAAATTATATAAATTGTAAAAATTATATTGGGAAATTCTACAGAGTATGTATTGAGAGAGTTTTCTTGATTTTGTAGACTCATGACAAAATATTTAGACTTTATTGCATTTTTTTTCCCATAAATTTTATTAATAAATATTGATGATGTTGCCAATACTAACAAGCGGAATAACGATGGTACGATAATGATCATAAGGATGATGATGATAATAATAATAATAATAATAATAATAATAATAATAATAATAATAATAATAATCATAATGATGATGCGAGTGATGATGCTGGTCAATTTAAGAGACCCACATAAACCAACGTAACGTTTATACACAATTGCTTTATAAATACTTAGCATATTTCAAAGAACATGTTACGGGTTTTCCTCAGTAAGCTAAAATAAATATTAACTCAATTTATGAGAAACGGTCTTTTTCAATACTTTTTAAAATGTGTTTTCTCTTCTACTTCCCTCCTTTTATTAATTTTTTGTTCTCCTTTTTTACATTGCATGCACTTAGGATGTTAGCTTTAAAGAGAATATTGAAGTCAAAGAACAACTAGACAAAAGAAATATCAAACGGACGGAAGCGCACGTCTACGTCATTACTAACTCTACTATTATATTAAAGTAAGCCGATCTTTCCTTTTATCTCCTCCAAAAACTTAAAAATAACTTAAACAATTATCTACTTAATGAATAATGAATGAAATATAATTCAGATGTTATTTTTTACAGAGATTGTGGATAAAGAAAGTTCTTAAATTTTTGATTTTGCAAAACTCTTCAGTTTCTTAACAAATGATGATGAATTTTTAAATGTCTACAGCACAATGTAGAATAAGACGTTTTACATTTTTGACGACAGGCAGCTGACAAATGAGCTAAATCAGCTCAGAGTTTAATGCTTTTTAAATATACATATATATTATCAACCTTACGACGCTTCCCAGACATAGAGTTCCGCATGCTACATACCAGATGAGAGAACCGGTATACCCTCAGTCAGCGAAGCTATGTATAGATTTAAAATTAAAACATAATTCTTCATTGAATCTGTATTGATGCAAATTGGTCATCCGAATATATTGCATACAAGTTTTATACGAACTTTAACATTTTATTCCTGCGAATATCATAATCAAAACAATTCAGATATTTTGCCAAAGCTAAAATTGCTTTTTCGTTGTTGGTAGTCAATTAACAACAATTAATTATACTTTTCTGTAAAAAATATTGTTGAAGTAGTAGAGAACCGATCCAAAATTGTTTATTTCAAATGTCGCTTTAGTAAATGACATTTATACGACATTAACTTTAATTACCGACCTGGGTAAACCACACTTTTATAAGTATATTTATATCGACATTTATTGCCTACTTTCAAATACTTTTGCCAAAATGATTGCTGTGATACGTTAATTATTTAATGCCTTATGCGGGATGGCATTTGTAAAGATTTTTACCTATGCATATGTACACCTATTAACTCAAAATTATAAATGTTTGTATGACTGTTTACCTATACATATGTATATATATTTACACAATCGAAACGCATATGCTCCATACGCGTATACATACGTTTTCTCATTCAATTACACTAATTAATATCTTATTGTAATTTGTTATTTGCTATTCGTCTTCCATAAATCGTCATTTTTCTACAGGTGCCAGAAAAATTCAGTTATTGCATTCTATTCTCTTGGTGGCGAAATCGAAAAACGCTTTGTATTTTTAGTTTTATATATATTTCCGATTGGAAAGTAATGATTCCAAAGAAAAAAAATATAATAAAAGCAAAAGAAAACCGAGTGAAAGAATCCAATCTGTATTCGTTAATACAATGAATCTTGAATATAAAACCTCTCATATGCATGTTTGTGATGGCTTAGGGGTTCATTTGCAATTTGGTTCTGTACCGGTTGCAAGTGTGGCTCTGTGCTAGTTGTGTACATGCTTTTTCTTTCCTTCTTATTTGTCTTATTGTACTTATACTAAGTTTTAATATTAATTAATATATGTTTTGCTTTAAGAGTACCGTATAATGTATAAGTAGAATGAAAATAAATAAAATAAATAAACAAATATTTCACTAATTATTAAGTGATTATTGCTGGTCTTTCACAAAATTACAAGTAAATATGAATTCAAATAAAAGGTAAACGATAGGCAAACAATTCACATTTAACATAGCTCGCAACTTGGAAAAACTTAAAAAAATGCATTTTCAAACTTTGATTATTTTTCAAAATTACTTCAGTCGGTTATCTCTTGTTCAAATATTTTCTTGAACTATTATACAGTTTTCTTATGCGATTTCGTCTACTTTTAAGTGTTAAACTGTGGAAATCCTTAAGTATTTCTAAACAATAATGTTATTAAAATCCTTTTCATACGTTGTATACAATATATATGGTATTTTAGTGTTAACTGAGTGAACTGTAAGAGATAGTTTTATTAAATCAGTCAAATAAATACATGTGTGTGAGAAAGCACATTTTACAAACCAAGCGAAGCCGACCTTCAGGCAAGCTATATATGGCTAGGTTACGAAGAAATCTATTGATCTTAAATATTGTTACGGAAATCCCAAATCTAGTTCATTACAACTAAGTAATTTTCCCTAATAATAATAGTCCCTAAAAGAGGGAAAAACCAAGTGCACATTTGCCGGCGTATCATGCAGCTGCAGGCCGATGAAAACGATTAGCGGAAAAGCAGACAGGGATTAAAAATAAAACCATAAATTTGGATATAGTAAAATGCTTGTAAAAATGTATATAAGTAGAATATCTGCGGAACACAGAGTTAGTAAAAAAGGAATAGTTGAGTTGAGCGGTCGAAAGTATTACTAAAAGTGAATTGTAAATAAAAGAACTTTGAAGTGTATTTGTCTGGACCACGATCTAGTGATACGGACAGTATCGAGAAAACGGAAATTCGTAACAGTATATATATCTCATATAAAAAAAAGGGAATCTTTAATACACTTTAGCGCCACATACTATATTACGAAATATTTTATTAAAGGCGGTCGTGTCGCTTTTTCAGTAAATTTCACTGAAATTAAACTAAAATTTTAAATCATCCTCGTAAATATTTATACCGAGTGTCAGATCAGTATCTGCAATGAATTTTTAGTTATAGATTTTTGCCTTTTAAAAAAGACATTATAAACACTTCACAAATATCGTCGAACATCGTGGGATGTGTCCTTTAACGGAAAGAGTATTTGCTAGATTCCATCGTTTTGCATTGAAAAGCGTTCGAAAATAGATGATCACCATTACAAACCGGTCAGTAACTTTGCGAGCAGTCACTCTGATCGCATGTTTACTATGTAGCAATGACTTGAACGTCGCTGCGTTTGTTGTCTCCAAACGATCGAAAACTCCAAACGAAAAGTGTTGATAAAACATTGATATTTGATTGGAAAATATACCATTAAGTTTAGCGTTAACTTGAAAAGCGGTATGGCGAGATGTCAAGACCTTTCGTCGGAAAGCGGAATTCGTTGGTGGTTTATCGATTTAAAACAAAGTAATGCCGACGATGCTGTACTCTGATAATGTTTAAGACATGGTTGTAAAAGAAAAGATTAAAAAAATCGTAAAAATTATTCTCGATAAGCAAAAAGTGAACGTAGATGAAAGGTACATGACTTGATAGAGATATCAAAAAGCATTGTAATCACTATTTGTCATTTAAATTTGGGCAGGAGAAGGTTACTTCACAAGAGGCCACTATGTTTACTCATAGCCGAACAAATGTCACAAGTCGATATATACAATTGGACTTTCGGGTAAACCGAACTTCGAATTGCTACCCCAATAACCGCATTCTCCAGATGCGATTCTCAGTGTCTATTAGATGAAATCACGCTACGGAAACTGAAATGTTAGTACACAATATCGGCTTTTGCAACATCACAAAATATTCTTTCCCATTTAGTGCATGGACTAACTGACCGATGTACTCTAAACAAACATAGAATGGGACAGACAGACGAATGTATAGATGAATGAGATAGGGGGATGGATAGAGAGTCGGATCGGTGAACGTATGGTCGAACAGGGGAAGAGACGTCAAAATTATTCTTATACTATATAGAAACTCTAAAGCATATTTCTGGATGGTTGGATGACTAATATAAATACATAATTAACTCTTACACTTATTAGTGGAATACTTTGGGATTCGATTTGTTATACCTATTCGACACTACTTGAGAACATTCATTACGGGCCTCTAATTTGGAGTTACGAGAACTCGCAACGAATTCAAACAACAATCTAAATTCTCTCTGGTGACGAGTGTAATAAGTATCAGCCCAGGAAATCTTAAATTCACGATTAATTATTTTTGGGAAATTCCTGAGATATACCAGTAACTATTGTGGCCTGAAATTCCCAATGTCCTAGTTATATAAAAGTATGCTCCTTCATCTTTTTGTTATTCTTATTTAAAACTTTACCTATGATTTTTTTACAACGTGCTTTTACAAATTGAGGAAAACATAAACCCACATAGAGTAAATCGTTTTTTCTATCCTAAATGTATTTTACATTAATTTTTTTGTTATTTATTTATTTTTATTCATCCTACCAAAGTTTGTATACCTATTTAGTTATTTGACTCGTAACGTTCGAATTCTTTGTACTATGCTTGCCTACTTAAGAAAGTTGTTTGTTTTTGTTTGTTATTATCTTTGTAGTAATTTCTAAGCTGACAGTAATACGACATTTAGTAAGTAAAATTTCCAATTGAATTGAATTGAGTATGAAGAGTGGAGGTGAAAAATGGTTGGTGAAAAACCAAACCAACATTAATCGTTTAAAAACCAAAAAATATCATAATAACTCTCGCAAAATCTCCATAAGCTAAAGTACTTAATCACCTCTACAAGAAAAACGGAAGTGAACATTCTACGTTTTTTGGGAAAACTTTTTTTTATTAGTTTAATAGAAGCCTCGAGCTTTATAGATTATGTGAAAACGAACTCGTTAACTGAACGAAATTTTCGATCGTTAAAATCACGCACTTTTTTCCACGCTATTCTTTTTTCTTATTTCCACACTATTTCTGTCCAGTGAATTCCTGATACGAAGTTAAGAACTAATGTCTTTTCACAGTTAATTTCCGACTTCTCCAGTACACGAGAAGACGCCTGTCTTTAGAAAGTGTTTATATTTTCTTTCTTTTGAATACATTTGCAATAAAAGATACGTTAGTGTATCGTCATACAGACGACTATTATTTGGATATAAAGCTGAAAGTGAGACGAAATATGTCACTGCTTCATGCTAAGAATTCGCATGAATAGCTAAGCAGGTAAGAATCCCGATCAACCGATTACCAAGTCAGCGTCCGCGGTTCCAAATCTCAAGTGCAATAGAGCTTTCTTTGATCGCACTAGGCTGCGGTCGCACCCCTATCTCTGCCTTTTCTCATTTCTTTCCTACCGGTCCAGGTTATTTTATTAAAATACTTTCACCACCATTTTATAAAATCAACAAAATCTCATCAATTCCAAATTTCGCTAATGTCCAGAGATTATTTTGGTAAGAAACTTAAAAAATACCGCTAATTCATTTATTGTAATCCCAACTATGATTTTACGGTTTACTATTTGTAGTTTTAATTTTGTATACTGCTGCGACGCAGGCAGGGAATTTCCCCTAACATTAATAATTGTTGTTTTGTCGAGTGCGCGTTTTTTTTTTATTCGTTCTCCTTTCCTCTTTTATTGTCTTGTGGACACGACATAGCCAAAAGGAACCAACATTTATTTTATGAGCAATAAGAGTAATAACAAAAAACAAGAGCAATAAAAAATGTTATCATGTAAAATTTACGCAGAAAGTTGTCACATACCAAAAAATATATACTTTTCTTTGTTTTGTTTTCATTTTTGTGTTATTTCCAAATGTAAAAACCATTTTTTCATGCTGGCAAAAACAAACTGTCATGTTAACAAAATCATAACAACAAACCCAGCTACCTTTTTATGAACATGAAGTCTACGGATCATTTGAAGCAATCATTTACTTTGTTAGTCTCCCTATATGTACATTTGAATATATAATTAAAAAGAAAAAAATTGTAATAATCAAAAAAAGTGAGAATAGTAAATTCACAAAGACAGATGGACAGACAAACAGGCGGACATATTTAGGTGTACTCCAAATTTGAAACTGGCCAAGAATTTGTATACTTTATGGGGTTTCTGAAACTAGATTCTGCTTGTTATGGAGGTATTGAAAAAATAATTCAATTTTGATACGCTAACATATTAGATAGGCGTGGTCAATTTATTCCATTTTTATGCACAGATGCTACAGCATCGCCCATTGAATATGCGGTCAAATTTTTGCACAGTTATTTGCTATAGTTTATGAGTAATGAGGAAAAAGCAATATTTCATTCCAACCTGCGCGAAAAAGCTTTCACTGCTTCTGCAAATTTAAAGTCGATAGCTTCATTTTTGCGGCCGGGAGAATGTTTACAACGGAAATTACACAGATGGACAGACGGACATGCTTAAATCGATTTAGAATTTGATGCTGATCTAGAACATATATACTTTGTGGGATCTCTGACGTTTCCTATGAATATAACCCTCATCCTTCGGTGATGGGTTTAAAAAATGCTACTACAAACCCATTCTCTCCCCCTCAATTCATACACGTCCATAAACACAATGCCATGTCTACATGTACAGTTGACATGTATTTTCAAACAAAAAGGGTTCTGATTACTTTATACCAAGAATATAATAGGATTGGTGAGTGAAGCGTCCTTTATCTCTATCTCTTATTGTCTTGCCGAAGAAGTGTTCATTAGAAGTTGCTAAAGTAGTAAAGGAAGTATTTTCCATATTCATTTATTATTTTTTCGATTTTTCTTGAGACAGAATACTAAAAATGGAGGACTTTGTTTCGTATAACAACTTAAACACAATAAGCCCTCATATGGACAATGGTGCGATTAAATCCATTGTCAATCGCATCAAAACCAAACAAAGAAATCTGGACAGACATCAAACAAACAGACAGACAGAAGAAGAAATTGATGGAAAGTCGATTTAGAAAATGTTTCTCAAGTCTTAAGTTCGTTTGTGAGTGTTGCATGCATTCGCAAACTTGGTACACTCTTATCACTTGCGATGAAGGATATGAACACATCTTTTATATATTTAATTTTTGTGATATATGGGCGAGAGACGCCCCATCATGAATTGAATTTTTACTATTATATGGTAGTTTTGCAATCACTTATTTAGTGAAAGTAACTGAGTAATTCTCTACACAACACCGAATTTTATTAAATTTTAAAATCCGTATTTATATTAAAATTTAGTCATTTTGCGCTAACCAGAAATTAATTAACAAAATTTTATTGATGTAATCTTTTCAACTATTTGCCAGTTATACAATGTTTTAAGATGCAAATATTATCTCATCGGTAGCATATTATTCTTATCATTAATTTATCAAAACATGTGTGTTTATGCGCGCACATAAACTTGTGAATTAATAAAACGTCTATTTCAACCCAACAACAAATGAACTAACATTATAATATATTACACGGACGGTTTGACATTACGGGCGTATGTATATACATAAACGTATATATATATATATATATATATATATAAATATAGATATAGATATAGATATATATGTATATATGTATATATGTATATAGGGGAGTTTATATATGCACGCTTTATAAGCCTACCATCATTGCATATTCTACAATTGGCTTTAGTTAAGCTTAGGGCTGATTGAATTGGTTTATTAATATATGTACATACAGGTACACACATTCACAATCGTAGTTTATTAGATTAGTTGCACTGCACGGTTTGATGAAAATCATATTGATTTAAATCCTTTTGTTTGTAGTATGCAATAATAACAACAACAAGAGCAACTCAATTTCTATATAAACATATCGATGGAATAATTGACCAAAATATCTTCATCCATATTTGTTATGCGCATTTTTGTCCGCTTGAATGCATGGGTGTTTGCATGTGTCTCTGCGAGTACGCATTGCATTATATTACTGACTGTTATAGTTAAGCCAGTTTCGTGTAATATTTGACAAATACATCGCTTACTGTCCTATAGCTGAAAATCGAAAACGATGTGTCAATAAAATTTTGTAATGAATTGTTTAACATTGCAAATATTTCGGATTTCTCACTTCAGACAATTGCAATAACTCAATAAATCAAATTGGAATTCAAGGCTTTCTCGAACGATCCACTTAATATTTTTGTAAATTCTAGAAAAGTATATCTGGAATGCTTCTTTTTAATTTTTATTTTCTTATTTTGTTTTTTTTTTTTCTTTTCATTTTATTATTCCATTTGTAGAAACCGTATGTAGGCATCAAACTTAAATGCGATCGGGGCAATATGCACTTTCAAACGTACTCATTGATAGCACACGAACTCTTAGATATCTCAGATATCCACCGGGTGACTTTTTACATATTCTTTATTTAGCCAATACATAAGAATTACTCAATAAGAGCTACCTACTCTGTGGTAAAAACATTTCCCAATTTTAGCTTTTTTCTTTTGTTTTCTGCAATAACGAACATTCCGTTTATTTTCAAATTTGATCGAATTCTAATTGATGCGATAATGAGAGTCTCACAAACAGAGAAACGAGCAACAAAGGAAACAAGTCTGTCGAGGATCTTAATATACTTATAAAACACTTATAAGGTTTTTATTACGAATATTACAACAAGCATGAAGACAATTTTTGCTTACATGGTTTGTTACTTTTATTTTTCCAAGTCAAAGCCAAAAAAAAAAAATTTTAAACATTATATAATGAATTTGATTTTTTATATGGAATTATAAATATGTTACTTACAGCACAAGAGAATAATGGCAATATGCAGACAAAACCCAGAACAGAATAATGAGTTGAAATGTTTTCAGCAAAACAAAAATGTTATTAAAATAATTTAGCAAAAATGACATCAAAGCTAAATTTGTATGCATTACAATGCATTATATCAACACTAGCGTCCTTTCATAGAAGACAATGTAACTGGAAATGACCTCTGTGGGTCTTTGTGTTACACTCCAGGGGTTAAAAACACAGAAAATTGTTTAGCGCATTCAAAATATTTTTGTATTCAATAACAGCAGCATCAACTCAGCTCAAGCTCAAAGTTTGTTTAAGATAAAACTTTATTATCAATTTTTTCTTTTGAATTTTATATGTTTTTCCTCCTTTTTTTATTTAGCATTTATTGTGAAAGTCTAAACGTGTGTTGTCCATAAGCAAATGTTTGTATAGAAAACCAGCTAAGGACTAAAATTCTGAGCCTATACGGGTGTAGGAAAATATTTATTTAGTGCACATACGTATCTAAAAGAAGGATTTCCCTCTTTCTGTGCCTTCTTTTATACATATATTTTGTTGGTAGTTTTTGTTTTTTTTTTTCTCCCTTTTTCAATTTGTATTTAGTCCAACATAATGTCTTAAATGTCTGTTGACCATCATATCTATGCGAATGTATACCATATTTATGGTCATCTTTACTAATGCTGGTTCTTTTCCTATTGCTTTTTCTTCTCGTGCGACCATTTTCTGCCATTTCAGTCGTTGTTTAACTCAGTACCATAGAGTGCATTCATAATTCTCTATAAATTTATGTACGCTCTACTGTTATTTACGATGCTCACAGGCATTTGCTGTTGTGCACTTCACATGTTTATTTATATGTTTGAATGCTTATATGAGTGTGTGTATGTATGTATGAATGTTTATATTTTCATACATCATTTGTTTATATTCGTAAATTCATCTCTAGAGATGAAGTAATCAAATTATTTTGCTGTTGAGCTGCTGTAAATGTTTATGTATTAATCTACATGCCTACGTTTCTTCATTGAAAATTTGTTGAAAGATATTTTAAGTAGAGAAAGTACATCTTATAGAATGCCTGAAAGCTAATTTATCGATAGGTTAGTGAGTTGATTGCTCATTTCATTGATAAGCACGGGCCAAGGTTTAAAAGGAACTTTAAATGTATGCACATAATTTATGACCGCTATTTACTTTGTGTGTATGGCTATGTCCAGTAGTATTATATGTTAATATCTATCTATTACAGCCTAATGATAAAATGATGATCTTTATGCGTCTGTAATATAATTGATGATATTTTTAATCACCATAAATATGTTTTGCGGTAAGTGTTTTTTTTTTGTCTTTATCTTATAAGAATTAAAACATCTACTAAACGCCCTGCTAATTACAATCGTTTAAAAATTTTCAAGAACTAGATTTTGTCTAACAACGTAAATGTTACGGTTTATGGCAGATTTCGAATCCGTTCAAATTACAAAATTATTGCAAAATTAACTTTGCTTATTACTATTATTATTCAAAATACCGCACATAGTGCGTGTTTTCTTTTCGCCTGCGATTTTTTGATTGTTTCGATGTTTTTGTGTATTTAGCTCGTGTCTTTTCAGGGCTTTTGCTAAGAATGATTATCGCGGAACCATATCTGAGTTTGTTTCCTCTATATATAATAAAAAAATAATAATAAAAAAAAATAATAATAAAAAAAAAATAAATAAATAAATAAAGATAATAAAATTGAAAACAATTGACATTTTCCATTAGTAGTTCCCAATCTTTTTCCAGTGAGTGGGGTTTTGTCCCAAATTACAAAATAATAGACAACAATAAGGCATAAAGGCCCCGGGGCCAAATCAGACACATCCCCACAGAGAAAAAAAATAAAAATGCGGACTTTCCGGTGTTGCCAATCAGTAACATCACTACTATTGACAAAAAATATGTTGTTATTTCTTCAACTGATGCTAGCGTAACAATTTCACAAATCAATCCTTTCGCTTTAAAAAATGCTCTAGATGGCATTACAACATATATAGACTCTATATCGATTGTACGCGATGGTAATTTACTTGTCCTCGCTAGGAACCCGCGCGCAAAGGAAAACCTCATAAAGTCGAAGTCATTAGCAAATTTATGTTCAATTTCCGCTTAAATTATTTGAAAAAATTAACTCGAATTATTCACGTGCGCCCGCTCGTTGCACTTCAAATTTTACGCAACCATCTAAGTACAGATTATTCTGCTGGTAAGAACAAATTATTCTCGCAAAATTCCTATAGCGAGATTTTCGACGGAGACGCTGACATGTCAACTTAACCCACCTACCACTCCGTTTCCATGTCACTACAATAAGATAAAGTTGTTAAAATTCTACAATGGAACATTAAGGGACTTATTAATAATTTTGATGAACTCCGTACATTCATAAGTGATTTTAATCCAACCTTTATATTCCTTCAAGAGACTCATTGTAGAAGCTCTTTTAATCCTACTCCACTCAAATCATAGACTGGATACTTCACGAATGCTAATCAAAATTCAAATTCGAAACAAGGAGTTGGTGTTTTTATAAAATCAAATATACCTCGCAAACGCGTCAATTTAAGCTCGTACATATAAGCCGTAGCGATACAAATAATTTTGAGCATAAAATTTACAGTGCTTTCACCCTATATCCGACCTTCACCATCGTTTTCCCAGCAAGAGTTTTATAATTTAACCTCCGTACTCCCCCCCCCCCCCCTCCTTATATGCGGCGACTTTGACAGCTGGAACAGCATCTGGGGCTCAACAGGGAACAACAGTCGTGATACTGTTTTAGAAAAGGCGTCTATTCACAACAATCCCTGCATTTTATATGATGGAAAACCAACGCACTTTTCAACTCATCACACTTCTTCCTTTGGTTTCCTGGTCTATGTCTGATGATCTGCATAATAGTGATCACTTTCCAATCGTAATCGATCTTAACTTTCAAAGTCCTCTGCTACTCCAGTAAAACAGGCCAAATTCCTCCTATATAAAGCGGATTGGATTAATTGCTCCAAACAGCCAGAGTCATTTCTGAATTCAAAGCCATATAACGGGAGCTGCAACCACGACGCTGCTATTATGTCTAAAGCGATTTGCGCGGCTTCTCATCTCTCTATTCCTCAATCCAACAGCTTTTTTAAACGAGCTAGGCTTTCTTGATGGAACAACGCGCTTCCGTTATCGAGGAAAAACACAATGGATCTATGGCACCGCTTTAAAAGATATCTTGATCATGATCATATAAAAGGGCCAATGTTCTATTCTGGAAGGAAAATCAAAGTTTCGAACTTTTTTCGAAAAGAATTCAAAGAAATACATTAATGAAAGTTGTCTGCATCTGCACTCCCAATGGAACTTTATCTGATGCAGATGAGATTTCTAATTATTTTGGTAAAGTATGGTGCGAATACTCCTCTGGCAGCAACTTTTCCAGTGCTATCATCGAAAATAAAAGAACTCCAATTTCTCTTCTAAATGCTATTGACAGATGTGCCATGTTCCTGGAAAATTGTATATTTATCTTAGAACTTGAAAGTTGTCTCTCCAAATCGAATGGAAGGACACGTGGTCTAGATCGCATCTCATACCAAATGATCAGTGCTCAGTCTAATTCAAGTAAAAAGAAATTACTGGACCTATATAATACGGTATTTTTGATTGGCCATATATCCTACATGTGGAAACTGACAGCAGTTACTCCCATCCCAAAGTCAAAAACTTTCTCCATCGCATCGGACTATCGCCCAATCTCTCTTTTATCTTGCCTCTCAAAAGTATTGGACAAGATTATGGAATCTAGACTAACTTGGTTTCAAACAACAAGTAGATTTCAAGCGGGGTAGAGTCTACATCAACGCTCTTTTACATATCAATTATTTTACAACTAAAGCAATTTCTGAACGGAATCATAATTCCGAAAAAGCATTTGACAGGGTTTTGTGTTATTTTAAGACTCGTGAAATCATGGAATGTTGGACCCAAATTTTTCAATTATATCAAATCAGTCGCATCGGCGGTTTAAAGTTAGAATTAACAATCATTTCTCTGATTCCTTCCCACTAATAACATCGCTTTCAATGAAAATTAGTAAAATTCTTTGCGTGTACCGAGAATTGAACATTGTCCCTACGCGGACGGTGTATACATTTTAACTAAAGTAAACGATGGCACGAAGGCAATGAACATCCTCGGATCTATTGTACGAGCGATCTCCACATCGGCAAACTCGTCAGCCGCTAAAATTTCAATACAAAAATCAAAAACAATGCACATTTGTCGAAAGCAGATATGTGATGCAGGAAATCTACTGATGCATATTAATGACTTACCAGTACTAAAGGTGCAGACGCTCCAAATTCTCGGGCTCACGTTTTCCAACATATATCGTTGGAAAGCACACTGTCTTCGGTTGAAAAATTCTATTTTAACAAGAGTGAATTTCATACGGTGCGTTGCTTGGAAAAGCCATACGCACATTAACACTATTGCTTATCTTACCAAAATGCTTGTTTTGAGCAAGATTAGCTATGCTTTTATAATTTATAGCAATAGCTGCAAACATCAACATCCTTAAACCTGTCTATCACCAAGCCCTCAAAGCAAGTTGCTATGCCTTTCGGACGACGCCCATAAATAATATTATAATTGAAACTGGTCTCCCAGCTTTAGAAAATAGACTTTAGAGTTAAAAGCTAAAATCGTTTCCAAGCTGTTTAATTCAAACAAATCTCTTCTCGGTGGAGATGTGAGAAAGACTATTATTGCCAAGAAAATTAGAAAGCCACCATCTGCAATCGCCTATTGTTTGTACGTCGCAAAGCAATTGAGCATTCCCGTAAAAATTTTCCGCTATTTTGGTGTTAAACCTGCATTTTGAAAGACTGCTCTTTTGAAATTTCGCTGTCTATGCACAAGAAAGAAGGTAGTCCAAATTACGTCTTCAGGAATCTAATAACTGAAAAAATCCGAGTACTGGATAGTAACGGTTGGAATCTTTTAATCACGGATGGAAAAATCTTCTGGTCTGCCACCTGCTTGTGCCGTGGTAGATGCTTCTGGACAGGTTCTCCGTAATCACATACTCTCGAAAATTCTTCAACTTTCACAAGCGAAGCCAGAGCTATCCTTCACGCTGCGAACCTTTCCCATAAAGACTAACTCAAAGCCGTCATTGTTACTGACAGTTTGTTTGTATTAAAAGCTATACGGAATCCTTCGACTTCGAGATGGAGCACCATCAACAAATTAAGGAATATCATTACCACACCCGGCGAAAAAATTAAAATGCTTTGGTTACCAAGTCATATCGGTTTATTGTGAAATGAGCAGGCGAAGTATGCTGCTTCTGCACCTCTAATTATGGATGATGTCATGGAAAAGTTGGATCTTCAAAGATACATTGGAAGAAAAGTTAAAGAGACAATTGCAGAAGGAAATCTACAATACCATCATCAGCACTACTCTTCTATTAACTCTCAATTAATTCCACCTTTATATTCAACAAATGTCGAGAAAATCAAGATCCAAACATTTTCGAGAATTCGCCTTGGGCATACAATTGCAACTCACCAATGGATCTTGAAGAAGTCTTCCTCGCCAATCTGCAGTTATGGGCAAATTCTTACTATAAAGCACATTCTCAGCGACTGCCTTAACTCTTCCTTGGCTAGAAGTATTGCATTTGGAGAGACTAACCCTATGGACGTTCTACAATCAGCTACAGAACAGAATGTCAGCACAATATATTACTTTATTAAAACCACTAGACTCACTATCTAATGTGCTTTTATAAATTAGAGCCGATAACCTGCGTTGCTAGTGCTCAATGTCTTTTTGTTTAGTCTAAGAATTTATTTCATTAGTCCAAAATTATAATAATAATAATAATAATAATAGGTTTAATATAAGCGTTATCAAGAAATAAATAATAATAGTCGGCGTGTTCTGTAATTAATCGATTTAGGTTTGATTAATGATGTTCGCGTTTTATGAAATTTCGATTTTTTTGCGGGTGTACGGTATCGAAACAATAGAGTAACAAGCACGTAATTAAAAGAAATTGAAACATTGTTAGCCCAAAAAAAAAAAAAAAAAATAATTAAATAATTTCTTTTTATACATAAAGCGTGTGTAAAAAAAAAAGAAAAAGTAAATTCCGTGTCTAAAAAAAAACAAAAATTATTTGAGACCGATCGTTAATGAAAGTATGAGCTAATAACACCACGACTGTAAACGGTTGAATTGAGGGCAGGAAAACACGTACATTAAAAAGATTTATTAACAAAATTTTCATTTACAAAAAAAAAAATGGAAAAAAAGAGCCTTTAAAATAGAAAATTATTAAAGAAAGGATAAATTATTAGAAAACGTCCCTTTAAGGAAATCTATAATTAACTTATAGTGCGGAAAACTGCGAATATTGAATTTTTTTTTTTTTTAAATTAGAAAAGAGATCGAAATAGTTATTATCATTTCTTCGCTGTTATTATTTGAGTTCTATTGATTATCCACTACGACTATAATATAAAAGTTGATTCATTGAAAAAAGGATAAATGATGATTGGTCATCAAACGAAGATTGTCTTTTGTTTCGTGGTTTTATTAATTTCAAAGGAAGGGAAAATTCAGTTAAATTTAATTTAAAAAATAATTAAATAATTAACTAAGGACTTAAACGGTTAGGTAAAACCTCAAATAAATTTGTTGAAATTTTGGTTTGTTAAAGCATTGATAATTAATATACATATGTACATAAATACATTTTTGTCCAAAAAAAAAGAAAGGGACAGCAAATAATTTGTATATCTGCGTGTAGATTTTATTTAGTATATGGACGATTTGTTGACTTTTACTTGAAAAGTCTCGTGTATATAACTAAAGGAAAAGGGAATAATTGTTGTGTTCTTTTTCTTTCCTTTTACTATTCTTCTGCTCGAAAAGAAAAACACAAGAAAAAAAATATCGTTCCGCAATCTCGCCTCGATGCCGAAGCACAAGCAAGGAAACAGATTCTTGATAAAGTGATTAGTCAGACAAGAAATTTGACCGTGGAATTTCCGAGAGGGCAATCCGAAGGATTACCATCACCAGGTATGAACTACTCTGAGTGGGCCAGTAGAACGACAGACCGCTTTAATATTGTAGCATCAAACCAACGAAAATTAACAACTGGGAGCTAACATAATTCCATAGCGACTCACCAGCCTTATCGGGTAACGATAAATCAAAGAAGCAACACATGGACGATGAACCACCCTACTTATGCCATGTGAACTACATTGAAACGGGACGCAGTTGGTCCGCCGGTATCCTCAGTCATGGGAGATAATAGCTCACTTATCGACGTCATGCAAAAATGAGGACTCAATTACACTGGGACACGTGACCCATTGCAATTTATAGAAAAGGTGGAAGATCTATCTGAGGCATATGGCATAGACCGAAATGGGTTGCCGAATTTTATGGTAGTCATGTTACAAGACAAAGCGTTACCGTGCTATAGAAATAATAAACGCCGATGGACTAAGTGGGAGGCCTTCAAAAAGGACTTTTTGCGTTTCTTTCTACCGTCCAGGTGTTTCCAAAATCTCGAGGACGAAATAAGGAAAACGGTACAGAAATCATGGGAGCCATTTACAGATTTCGTTTTAGCCGTGCAGGCCCTGATGAGGAACGTGGGATATTTCGAACAGCAGAAATGGGAAGGAATATGCAATAATGCGCCGCCGCAGTACGTATGGAAGAAAGGATTTCCGAAACCTCGGTAAATTAACTGAGGAGGCAGGTGATTTAAAAGGTATTCCGGGAGGAACACGCAAGAGGATAGAGAACAATCCCAAAATCAATTTAAAGCTTCACCACGTGAACAGCAACGCACTGTCGAGCGCGAGAGACAACTTGAATGAAGACAAGGAGAAAAAGTACGTTGGCATTGCGGACATTGGCGTGGAGATTGCCGAAATTCAAGAACAATAGTTTGCCGAAGTTGCGGAAAGCATGGCACTACAACGAAAAACTGTTGTCCACGTGAACAACGGTCCAAAGGGCCTCAATAACCGGCGAATGGGAAAGGACAGAGCCAGGGGAAACGGACACCGCGCACGGAAAGCCGTGGCCCAAAATTACAGCGTATCCCGCCAATAAGACCACCGTCACATGTTGCAATGACAGAGGAAATCGAAACTGAATTGCGATTTGAAATAGCTCGTTTAACTGCTGGAGTTATTCTGGCTGGGACGGGATACGGAAGCAACTGCAAGTTTTGTTTCCGAGGGTTTCGCGAGGAAAATACAAACAGATTACCGAAGAATGCCGCACGCTAGCAGCATTCAATTAGGTGACGGGACCCGAGTGTCCGCCGATAGCCCACTTTTATGTCCAATCCACCTTGGCAGTTTGAGAACGTTGAATAAATTTATTATGATGACGCAAGCAACCGGTTCTCGGTAACAACTGGTTACAAACATATGGCACAACAATAACTTGTGGTGACAGAACGCCTACCTGCAATAGCAAAGCCTCAGATAGACATTACGCGTTGCCATTCTATGAAGTCGGTACAGAGTAATAAGCTAGAGGAGAGTAATGAATTTCAGATCGGACTAGAATACAACCTGTAGACCGACAAGTGGAACAATAGTTGAAAGTAACCCATATGAAAAGTCCGACGTCCGTAACGGTTGGCCAAATATAATGAATATAAGCAGCGACCACATAATTAAAAGAAATCTGGTTGGCTATATTAGCCAAGGAGAGAAACCGACAGACGTTGTCGGTTAGTTCAAATCTGCTGACATGCACGTGTTTAAAGATAGACCGACAAAAGCAAAAATAATAAGTACGCAGCTGTTGCGAAATCGCGATTTACCCATCCATGCTGACAAATTTGAAGTCTAAAATGAAACTATAGATATGTCACCTCCGATAGGTTTGGGGAGAAACATCAGTTCCGTGGCGATAGAGCCATTTAATGAGCAATCGAATAACGAAATCCTGTCAAAATTAAAGAAAAATATCAATTATCATGACGATGAAGGACCAGAGAGCGATTGGCCCATAGCTGTGGGGGAGGAGGAAATTCGGAAAATGATTTTTGCTTTCCTAGCCAACGTAGAGGAGACTCATGCTCAACAGCCGCAAACGATTGACCGGAACTTCATTTTCGATAGAGAATCATACCGTGTCTTGATGACTCGAAATGGTTTGAAATACGCAGTATTATTGCCAAGGAAAGTGGCAGGGCATACAAAATCCGATGAAGAAGGTGGACGAGAAGTTAGGGGTAGAGTTAAGGAACCCCGATTCCGACGTTTGCCAGCTAACGTTCAAATTCAGCGAACTCGTCGAGTACATCGTTTACACGAGTTGCCTTGTAACGTGCCACGAGACGCCGAAACGATGGGGGTATAGAGAGAGTTACACGAACACAATCAGAAGAAGCAGGTCGAGCGATTGTATCGTCATAGTTCTCGTAGGTTCCGGCTCATACTAAATGCGTACGGTAGGTGATTGAGTTTATGTGAAGTGTTTTGAGCTGGGATGATAGGGTCTAAGATGCTTCAAAATCTATATCCGAAAGGGAAGAGCAGTGGTTCCTGTTTTGCTGTTGAGGTACCCGAAGCAGGAAGGATGTGTGAGGACCAAAGTCCCAGGGCCGTTTCAGTGACATACGTCGGTTTTGCCCCCTCTTCTGGATATATAGCACTTTTTTATTATTATTATTATTATTTAAATTCTTTTAATGTTCTTCAATCTTATATTGTACTTTCCTGTTGTTCGACTTCGTATTGTATCTTCATTTCATATATTCTTCTACTTAATAATCTTTACTGTCTTTATGCATATGTTGCTCGTACGTACATATATATATATTCCTAGTGAATTGCCAGACTGTAGGCGTTATTTTTACAAGGCGGCCAGAAATCGAAGGGGTTATGGCATTCCAAACAATGTCAGCTGAAAATTACTAGTTGATGGACAACGCCGATCGTCACAGATAGGTATAGAAAAAATGGCGACAACGTTTCCTCTTTCTCTCTACTGGTAGCCGCCGTGCTGGAAAGTCCTTTATTAGGAAATCTGAAAAGATCCACATGACTTTAAATCCGTGCAGGGTCGCTATGGCGGGGAATGATAAGGAAAAGGAAGACGAGGCAAAGGAAACTGTGACGCTTGACTGTAGGAAGAGCGGTCTGGTCAGGGACAGAGCAAAGTCTAGGTAGTCTACTCATTGCTGATAAATAGTTTTACGTTAATATGCGTAGGCAAACATATTGTAAATTTCTTATTGTATCAAATTGGCAATTATTAAATAAAGAGTGTAGCCTTAAGCGGTTATTATAATGACATTTGCGTTTCTCTTTTTTTTCATATTTTTCGGAAATGGAGAGGGCCGGAGTAAGGTGGCTTTCGACAAAACAATTCGAATTAATTCGAATAAACAATTGAACGCCTGGGTAGACCGGCTAGCTAACCGCAGCAATCAGTTAGTCTTTACAGAATGTTTGTCTTTCTCTCTCAAAAAATATTGTTCATTTGTTCTTTATACTTTTCCTTGAGTTATTTATTTAACTTTTGTTACGTTATCGAATTTAACTTTAAGCATAAAACATACTTTCATATTAATTGAATTAATACATTTAATTATCCCACCAGCAATAAGTAAATCATGCAGTTACATACTCACACACAAATTTGTAATGCAACGACTACATACACAAACTGATTATACATGACCTCAGAAAACAAATTATACATTTAAAAGCTTACGGCCACACCATTTTGTGATTATTTTCAATTTTAATATATTTCTGGGTGTAAGTAGGACGTATATAACAATATATAATAAACATATATTTATATATATATTTATATATATATTTATATATATAACTATATATATATATATATATATATAGATATCCATACTTGTGAGTAGATACGTTGTATAACAACGAACTATACGCTACACTACAAGTGAGTGAAGCAAAAAAGCTTACACAAAAACACGCATACATTTATATACAAAGGCGGATTATATACGCACCGAAACCTTTAATAACATATTTCGCTTGCTTGTTATTGCTGTTTCATTTAATATAAATGAAGCAACACACAATTTAAATGCATTAAATATTGCTCATAATCTAAACAATATAAACCCATAGCTATGCACAAGCATTATATTACAGAATATTAAAGCAGAGAAAGAATAAATAAATATAATTAAAGAGACAAAAACTTTTACGGAGCAATTGATGCAGTGCCCCGCCTGTCTAGTTTCGTGCTGATTATTTTAAATATAAATCAAAACATATTAAACCTTTACGAAAAACTCAAAAGCGCGCTTTATTCTCACTTTATGCTTATTGTATTTATTATGATATTAAAATGGTATAGGTGTGCGGGTGCGTATAAAAATAAACATATAATGATGAGAATAATATTATAATATTGAAAATTTATTGAGACATTTGATTTATAATAATATTAATATTAAGCAACAGAACAACAGGATATTGGTCAGACTGAGATACCGATAATATTAGGAAAGAGGGAGAGAAAATTATAATTATTATTAGTATTGTTGTTATTATTATTATAAAAACAACGATTTTATGCTTTGAACATTGGCCGCTTTGTTTTAATGCTTTCTGTCCTGACGTTTAAGGCTCCTCATTTACGCAAACATACAGTTTAATGTAGACTATATATGCATTTCTTTTGTATACACTTCATATACATATACAATATTTTGCTGGCTTTTAATCTAAATTAAACTGCTTGCCTTTGTTTCTAAATGTATTAATTGTGTTTGGTTGCATTATTTATGCGTTATATATGTATGCGTAAGTGTATTTGAGTGTCTAAGTATTTATTTTTTCCTTTTCTTCGTCTCTTACTGCATGTGTGTGTGTGTGTGTGTGTGTATGTGCATGTGTACTGTTTATGTTATTAATTCTTTGGCCAAGGCATTTCAGTTTACTAAAGAGTAACTTAATAAGTATATGCGGGTGTATGTGTGCATATGCATATGAGTCGTGTGTTTACATGTTTATAAAAGAAGAGTTCATAAATTGCTTTGTTAAATTAATATTTTTGAAATACTTATTGAAAATCCTTAATAACAAGTTGTTAGTTATACAGGCATTCAAAGCCAGACAAAGAGAAGTAACACTGGCAAGCACACTGATAAGTAATACTACCAGTAATGCCAGCTATATGCAGAAAAGCTTAATTTTGAAATATTGCTTAATGTAGTGTTTACAATTTATGTCCACAATTAGAGCAAAGAAATTTTTTGATTAAAGTGTTTGCATAGAATATTCAGTCACTTAGAAGGCTGTAAGCTGCCACCAAGAGCCAACTTTCATTAATTTCGACTACGCTCCTAATACATTGCGAAACATTAGATGCCCTAAGAAGCGTTTAACCTTTTAGTTACATATGTGCATCACCGTCTGTTTAATTTAAAACTTATGTTCCCAAACTTTCGCAATACGGACAAAGCTTATGTTCCCAAACTTTCATAATACGAATAAAATTTATGTTGCTAAACTTTTGCTTCTCTTATCATTTTTGTTTATAAGATGGCTAACTTCAAAATCGCCTCAAAACGTAGGGACAACTAATAAGAAAGTTGTATATGAGTAAATCAAGTCATAAATACCGTCTAAATAGAGACAAACGATGCTAGATCAAAGTGGCGGGAAGGAAAATGAATAAGCAAAGAGTGTAAAAGTAAAGATGAAACGAGGAAGAGAGGTAAGGAACAGGCAGAAATCAGAACCGACAAAGAAATAAAAAAGGGGAAGGCGCGGCAAAACTACGGAGAGACATACGCACAAAAATATATTTATAGTAATTAGAGAGGTTGGTGATAAGGGCAATGGCAGAGCTGGACAGGCAAAGATCCCGCAACGAGAGGTGTATCATCAAAGTAAGGCTGAGGAGGACGTGTACTGAGATGAGCGGAATAATGGTTGAATGAAGAAAAGAACGGACGCATATTTTAATTCTGCAAGAGGAATGTAAACATAATGTTATTATACCGCAACATTCCGTTGACGAAAATGATTCGAAACTTAAGAAATAGAAAGAGCAAAGGATATTTTTGCTATAGTTGAAATGAACACCTGAAATATTCATTCCTTTATCCCTTCCATTAATTGCATCATACTATAATACATTTCCAGACTGCAAAAAGTATTTACTTGCTAAGTGAAATCTGTTGATCATTTAATATTTGGACCGTACCGAACGTCGGTAAGTAGAAAACAATGAACAGAATAGATAAAGGTTGATATATAAAAAATATTGCTTAATCATGTCTTTAGTTTGTTATTTCGTTTCTTTGGCTTAATTTAATTAGTGGTTTCTGAGAACCGTAACGGCATCATTCTGAAAAAAGCTGCAAGAGGAACCAGAAGAAGAGAGTCGAGCAAAAAGCGTTGTAAACACGAATAAAACATTTAATAAGGTGCACGTTCCTTAATATGAGATTGCACATACGTTTCATTATCTGTTGCAATTAAATGAAAGATATCGCTTTTTTTGCTACGTTTTCATTTTATACGCAAACAGCAACAGAGCACTGTTGCAAATAATATAATGGCAACTAAGCATGCACGCTTAAGCATAACACTAAATGTGTGCAACCATGTAATACAGAAAAAATAAAACGAAATCATAATCGGGCATATTCAGATACATATGTATAGATAGGGATGTATGTTACTTTTCAAAAAAACAATAGGAGGCGGGAGAAGTGAATGTTTCATGCTACTTAACATTTATTTTCGCAAATTGCGCATATATCAAAATGTAATCGTTACTATAACATATGCAACAGACGTGAGTGCACAACGATAACATAAAACACTAGCAGAAGATTTCCTTACCATATACATATTTAAAATACATATATATACATCCTCTTATATATACATATGTACGCAAAAAAAAAAAAAAAAGAATATACAAAAAACACGAAAAAGAACACGAACTAGTCTAGACTTTATTTGAGATATACAAAAAGAAAGAAATACCAAAAAAAAAACCAGAAAAGAAGAGGAAAAATATTCCAAAATTCTTTACTCTTTTTATTTTTTATTATTATTAAAATCTTTGAAAAGCAACATTTTCGTTTAAATTTTATGTATTTTCATAATATTCAACTCTTTATTAAAACCAAATTTATTCTGGACATCCCTTTTATATATGCGCAGCTCTACAGATGTTCATGGCAGACATTTATGCCATAATATGAAACTAAACGTATGATGTCTTAATGAACACTCCAGTCTTACTTCTTCCTCAACGTTTTTCCGCTTTCGCAAATTGCACATATGATGTCGATATATAAGCTATTAACAGATGTGCATACAACAGGGGCAAATAAATGCATCAATTTTTAAATGTGAAATATGAAACTTTGAGATTTACTGAACCATAAAAAATATATAAAGTAATCTGTCTTTGCCTCTTCCAGTTTCCGTTTTTCTATCTCTCTCGCTCTTTCTAATTTTCTCAATCTTTATCACTCTATTTCGCCAATGATACTCCGACAATTTCCATCATCCACAGAATATGGATTTCTTTTTGTAAGTTTTTGTGTGCTTCAAATGTGTGCAAAAAGAGACCTTTTTTATGCACTCATTCGTCATATTAGGAAAGTATATAAATTTCTATGGTAATATAATCAGATTTAGTAAATGAATGCAAAAGGAAATGGATAAGTAATGTATTATTACATGCGTACATAAAAACGTAATCGTTGAGAAAAGCCTTTCCAATCGCATATATTTATTAAAGATGATCATACATACGATTACTTTAGACCGGCAGCAAAAGCATTTACAGGCATTTAATTGAATCAGTTAAGAAGAGATTGAATTGGCCCCTGTGCCATTCGCCCGTTTGACTGCTCTTTCTAAATACATCTTTGTCTTTGTTTCCTTTTCCTCTGCAATTTTTGATAAACAACAAGCATTCTATAGACTTTTAAGCTTAATCATTTAAGCAGTGCTAAGCTACTCAAACGATTCATTTCGCTTTTGTTTTAAGTTCACTTTCTCTCTCTCTCTTTCTCTCTCCCTGCTTCTCTTTCTCTCTGTCATTCTCTTGACCTCTTTCTTGACCGCCTCTACTCTTTTATTTCTTAATACAACATCACCTAAGTCAAGCTATCAACCTATCCAATATACAAACTTTCCTAAGTATGAAACTTTTTGATTCATATGTTATTTTAGTTTTTATTCCCTTTTGTTAGATAGTTAACTTCAAATATTTTTTTGATATCTTTCCAAAAAATGCCCCTTACGCTTAAGCATGTGTTTGCAACACATGCTTACGTTAGTGATGATTTATGTTAAATAGGAAGATGAAGAAACTAAAAGTTAGACTACAATTCACCTGTAAATCTCAACATTAAAGAAACTAACAAGAAAATAAAAAGTCACGTGTATTGGGTGGATTTGAAAATCAACCAAAACCGACGTGAAATCAATTTTTTACTAAGCAGAACTATATTTATGTGTTCATTCATCCGTTTAATGCTTCAACAATGATCTCATATACAGATTATCTTTATACCATAAAGAACTCCTCTTTGTTATATCAGACCAACGACAAGGTACGACTCTATTAATTTGATCGTAACTTTTGTAACGTTTACAAGATTTACGACGGAAAAACACCTTAGATAATATAGACACTAGTAAGCCGTGCAGTAAACATAGCTTCAGATAATCTCAAATGCCATCTGGGTAAACTAAAAAACACATCAATGAAATTGAAGCTCGTGAAGTCTGATGCTCTTTAAATTAATCATTGTATATATCCTTACTAGGCATCCTTACTAGTCCTCGAACGTATTCTCATGTCACTGTCAATTGAAAACCAACATTCAAAAACGAGCTATAAGCATGTATGCAACAGAGTCATAATTATAATCATTATTAAAGCGACCACAGGTAAAAAAACAAGTTTGTATCGATAGATTATTTACTCGTAAGTGTAAAAATATACGTCTATAGTAATAATAAAACCGACTACTACTACTGAGAATAACACATTCTCAAATTTGATGATGGGCATCTAAGATTCGCTTCAAGGCGCATTTGGGTTTCTCACTTTGTTTATTCTGCTGCTGGTCTCTTTTTTTTTCTTTTTCTTTTATCGCTTTCAAGTAGGCGGGCAATATTTAATGTTATCTAATGGAAAAACTTTGTCATTTGTATTTGCACATGCATGCATGCATGCACGCACTTTCTTGGATATATTCATGCTTACATGCTTTGGCACGTGCGTATGTGTACTTGGGAATGAACAGACTTCTTTTTCTGTATAAACAGTTTGTAACTAGTATTAAGCTTGATTTTTTTTGTATTTTTTCTCTTTTTATTTTGTGTTTTAAGTTTTTATCAAAATTTTTTAACTTTATTCTCCAGTAACGTTCTTCGGTTTTCTTTCTCAACCGAAACTGTCAGCGCAATATTTTGCAAAGTAACTATTTACAAGTATTGAAAATGTATTTTGTAAAAGAGCTTAAAGAATATAGAGGATAATGAAAACAAAAAGCATAAAACTTTTTGTGTAGAAATCTTTTTGGCAATTGGTTTTCCTTTTTCTTTTTCTTTTTCTTTTCCTTTTACTTTTTCTTTTTTATTTTTTGTTTTTTGTTTTTTGTTTCTCTATTAGGCTTCCTACATAGTGTAGAGAATGTAGGTTACATTTGCTATAAAGTTTGCGATTCATTAAAATTAGATGATAATGTTACCAAAAAACAAGAGAAGATATATTGATAATGATCAGCCAGAGACCAACTTTGCTTTACTTCTTCTGTCATCTTATTCCTCATTTACTTTCATATCTATTATTAAATAGTACCTATAATCGCAATTCTCCGCTTGACAAATACCCATCGGAGGTATCATAATGTTAATCTATGTTTCACTCAGTACAAGATAACCGTTTAATCGTCGAAAGTTGACATTGATAAAAATGAAGACATAAATAAGGAAACATTAGCTTATAATAGCTTATGAAAAGTTTACATAGTCTGAGAAAGTACGCCCTTTTCATCGTAAATATCCAAACAGTAGACAAAGTCCATCTTAACATGTTCGTGTCATTCGTCGACTGTTATTGCTTTACCTGAGAATCTCTTTGTGTTTTAATTATCACTTAATTGGCTTGACATATTTTCTGACCGTACTTGATGCAACGTTCTTTCCTCCCCGAGATTAGTTATCCGGTTTATGTCACATACTATTCTTATTCATCCTCTTTCCTTGTCGTTAGTTCCCAATCCTTTAAAAAATATTTTCCGCTATCTTTGCCTTTCATAAAAATTGTTTCTTCTATCTGTTTCTGCATTCGAGCTCCCTGTCAAGTGTTTCTCGATTTTATCATTCTCCTCTCATTCACTTTGCTCCATACTCTAAATTACTGTTTATCCATTTACTAACTTGCTATCTTTCAAGTTTTTTTTATCTCAAATTCATTTCGCCTCCATTCAGCTCCTCTTCATTATCGCTTAGCTGGAGTGTACATTATTCTAATGTTTTACAATCTCCAGTCGCTAGGTTTAGTGTGTTTTCTTTCTTGTTGCTGCTGCATCCCAGTCTTTCCCAACTTGCCGTGTTGCGTCTACCGTTAAAAGTTTCCTTCAGTAACCTTTTCCTTTTTTCGGTTCTTCTCCATCTTCTTTATCTTTAAGTTTCCTCTATTTGTGCTTTTCATTTAAAAACCTCCAACAATTTTTCCTGGTTTACTTTTTTTATACAAACGTCAGCTCTCTAATCATTTTCATTGATTTATGTTTGGGTTGTCTCGTTCTTTTATTTTTCATCTCCTCCCAAGTATCTTTCTCTTATTAATTATTCAACTTGATTTGTTCGATTATCGTAACCGTTTCCTATTTGTTTGATATTAACGTCGTCGTCATGACTATCTCCTAAATAGGTGACTGCCGAATTCGTTCTAATTCCTTGTTAACTGACTTTCGATGGCTTTTATGAATTTTACTCGGTGTTCTCTAAAGCATTTTTGTATATTTTTCCCTTTTTCCCTTTTGTCTTCTTTTTTTGTGTTTTTTATTTTTTTTTTTCATCTACTTCGTCAAACATTCGAAGTGATTTATATATAAAACTATTTCCTTCTTTGTAAAATGTAAGTGCATACATATATGTATGTATAAGCGCACAGTGCCCGCTTTTCAGCCTCTTTTAAAGACGTTTTCATGTCAACACTTTACCAATCATTATTGTGATAAAAGATTTTTCAGATCGTACTTAGGTTTTCTTTGTCATTCTTCTCTTTGCTACATTGGTTTGCCATTCTTATGCATTTCAAAAACAAAATCAACTGAATGTGAACGCAAAAGTGTTTGCATGTAATAAGTTTTTTTTTTCCGTTTAAGCACAAAGCTAACGGAAATCATCTGAAACTATTGAAAAACGAATTTAAAATGAAATGAATCTTCAAAGTAAAAGTAAACTAATATTGAAAAAAGAAAAATCAGAAAAAACCTTGTATTATAGTTCCTTTAAAATTCCATCGTAGTAAAAATTTCAAATACTTTTAAATATTCTTTCTTTTTTTATTTATGTTTATATATTTTCTAATGATCTCTTAAAACTCCATAAGTTTCATTAAAATAGATTCAAATTAACTATATATTAACTATATATAACAGATTCAACTTAACTATATATATATATACCTATATACATGTACATACGCGACAAGGACTTCGAGAGTATAAAAAGCTTTGAAAGTTTGTCCTACACTTAAAGAATTCCACCCATAGCTTTCTTGAGAAAAAACTTTAAAAAACCGCAACGTGGTATCATTGAATTATTTATTAAATTCACTTAACTGTATGTAGTACACGTGGAAATAAGAATAATTTTAATATAGAGCTAACATAATCTCTCGAATTAAGCAAACAATCCCCCAAAGGTTGAGAGGCGAGCATTAATTCACTCGATACATTTCAATGTTTGGTGTCCAAGGCTAGAGCTTATAACATAGAACAAAATTTTATATCATCATTTAACATTCACTAAACATAAACAGAAAAGCACTTAAATATATGTTGAAGTACTGAGGTGACTTGAATGAGAATGTGAAGCGTGTTCGTTCGATGCCAAAACCAAAAAAAAAGGCCAAACTGAACAACCAACCGGAACCATTTGTTGAGAAAAACGATGGTAGGTGTAAATGTAATTTGTCTGTTCTCTTTTTTTTTTTATTCTCTGCTGTCCGTTCTTTCTATTTTAATCGAAATTTCAATTATGCATAATCGCATACATGGACGAAGAGTGAGCCGACAATTCTAACAACAATAAAAAAAGCACCAGAACGAACCAGACCAACGCATTAATAAACACACGCGCTCAGTAAGTTTAGCTTTTATGGTTAAAACCGTCGTTACGAGATTTTGCGTATACGACTTAGAGTAACTTAGTTACCGTTCGTATAAAAATATAAAACTTTGTGCTTGAGCACGCACACAGAACAAACTGAATATTTTTCCTCCTTTTTTCATAGAAAACGAACTTCTAAATATAATACACGTACACAATTTCCTGAGCATTTTGTAACTTTTGCCGTTTTTGCCTAAACAACTAAACATAGCAGCATTAAACTAGCTTCAAATATGTAAATATATGCATGCGTCTATATATGTATATATGCATAAAACAGGAGTAGTGAATGTGTTCTGCATTAAGTTTAGAGTTATATTATTGTTATTATATGGTATCGTTTTTGTAGAATAGCTTAGTAGACATAATGTACTTTCCAGGTGCGCGTGTATGTATTATGCTAAGCCTAACCAGATGACTATTGCTGAGGAACTTTTTACATTTTCTGGCTTTTTTGTCTTTTTTTCCTCTTCAAAGGTTTTGTTCAATATTTTCATATTTTTTGCACATGTATATATTTTTTGACCCCTTAGGTGCCCCAAAATCTAATTGTGCATGTTAAACCTAATTGTTGTTGGTATTGAAAATTACATTTGTCCACATGCAAACGTATTGTGTTTGCGTGCATTCTTTTGCCTGCGTGTAAATTCTTAATAGCGTAAGAGACTTATTTACATTTATACATAAAAATTGTACATATATATCAGTAAGCTATCATACCTGAGTCTGCACAAGTGCTTCCAGGTGGCCGTGTTGTAATAATTTACTTTCCCGTATTGTATTTCGGTCCAAGTTTTTCCATAGGCGTGAAGTATGATTAAAGTACGACAGGTCTCAGAAGTGTGTTGCGCGACATGCCGGTAACTGCAGAACGAGTGGGTGATAAAGCTGAGAAACCCATGTAGTCCTGTTAAAAGACGGATAAATCTTTTTTATCTCTGTAGAACACTGGTTCTGTATATACCTGTACATAAGTATAACACAGCGTACATTACGCCGCTGCTCAAGAGTATCGACAGTGTTGAACACACTTTCGTCGGTCAGGAGCATTTGACTTTTTCGCTGGATACAGATGAAGATCGCCAATTAAAGTTTGAAGCGTTTCTGCGCACACATGGAATTATACACTAAGTTTGGCTAGACATAAGCGGGGCACATGGTATAAATATCGACCGCCGTGAAGTATTTTTTGCACCGTTTTGAAAAACGTTGCGTCTTTCAATGCTTTGAACACATATTTTGCCCAGCGAACATCGTTTCATATTCTTATGCCCAGAGCATCAAAAGTTGCCGGTTCTTCTACATTGTATCTCCAAAAGAGAGGAGTTGCCATCACTTTTCCTGTGCATTAGGAGACATATTTGAGTTTTTGTGGCGTTAAAACTCACCCTGTTTCCCAGCCCACATTCAGATATTGTTATGAGGCGTCGATGTAATGTTTTATTCATCTTGCAGCGTTGTTCTGTATCTCGCTGCTGCTTGGTGTCTTAATGAAAGAAAACGAGTGACGCAAGGTGATGTCGTCTGCAAAGGAGTATACAGGGTTTTCTCTTACGCACAGGAGGTAATTAATTAACACCAGAAATATGGGAGGAGCAAAAAACAGCCATACCTACGTTTAAAAAGACTTTGTTTGAAAAATACACGTCTATTACAACTCTTATCGAAGAGCTGTCTGAGAAACTCGATATAAATCGAGCAAAAATGCTGTCGACACCAAATGCAAGCAGCTTGGAAACTACCGTATTATACCACACTCTGTTGGAGATATCTTGGAGATATCTATTGCAATGACCTTATTTTCGCCAAAGTAGTGAACAACTCGATTCCATCTTTCGGCGAGATAGGACGCTAAGTCACCAGTGGGCAGATTTTTGCGAAAGCTATATCTTTAGATGGTATTTGAGCATGATCTCGATGGCTTTGGTTATAGCGAAACAGTGTGAAATTGGGCGATAGCTTACAGCACTAGTGAGGTCAGCTTTCTTCGGTATGGGTTGGACATTGGGAAGTTAGTTCCAGCAAGTGCTAGCAAGTTGGGAAAATCTCGATCGGTAATTTTAATGCTCCTCGTTCGAAAGAATAATGCAGGCATCGAACGTATCAATCTTTTTAGTGGTGGCACCTGTTGATCGCTATGTGGCAAGTTGGAAGCAAACATTTTAGACAACACATTCGATATTCAGGTCAGATATTTTATGGTCGTTTTTGAAAAGGACCGCAATCGATGCGGTAAATTGGTTTCCAATTCGTTTCAAGAAAGACGAGATTCTCCTTCTAGTTTTTGGAACAGCAACATCTTTGGTACACAGCCGCCGCTAGTGTATAGCTCTTTCACGGCATAGTACCTGGTTTTACATATTTCTACATTGTTTGCGTAACATATTAGTTTGCTCGTTTTGGTTAAGATTCTAAAGGTTAAATGGCTCCCCTCTGGACCTGGCTGCATCTTTGCAAGTCTGATTGAACCAGCACTTGTCTTTGGGCTTTATCGAAGCATTTTCAAATGGAATATATGTTCGCATTCCATGTTTGATGATGTTTTATATCATATCTGGGGCGAGATTCACATTATTATTTAGGAAGCATACCTTTCCAATTGAAATTCCTGAAAAATTCATTGACCTCTATCCAATTTGCCTTATCCTATATGACAATATTACATTTCGGGGTTGAGGAAGAAACGTGGCGAAGATTAGCATATGCAAACCATGCAGAATTGGTGCAGTGGTCCGAGTTACCAATTGGTGCTAGGATCTTAACTTCGTATTAATGTGGATAAGAAGTAAGAGAAAGGCTTAGCGTATTTTGTTGCAACCCATCAATGCTTCGAATTAGCATTAATTCATATATAAGCTGCGTTAATGAATTCTGATAATTTCTCAGCGCCGGGTCCTTCCGGAGTTGTATGGATCGAATGAGGCAGCCAGTTCTTATTGTCCACGTTAAAATCGCTAGCAGCCTTTATTTCCTTGTCGGAGTAATTATGTACAATGGAAGATATTGCCTTATATAGAGCCTCAAAATTCTTCGAGGAAATCACCTTATCCTCCTTTGGGCTTCTATAAACTAACCCAAAATGCAGGGTACGTCTCCGAATAGCGAATTTCACATATAACGAAGTAAATTCAAGATGCTGAGTGAGCGGATATGTACCACAAGACCTTTGTGTGATACGAAATTTTGAGCAGTTCCGGTATGCAGGTAAATAGAAATCATCTAAATCGTCGCTTTCGCTTACGCGAGTATCACAATAAGTGAATATTTTGTGCCAAAATTTGCATGTACGTTCGCATAACGCGAAGAAATTTGCCCGCAGTTCGCTCATACTACAATGATCGCCACACCTCATTATTCCAGTCAAGTCACGCGGTTCACGCTATGAAAGCAGTGCTGGTAGCAAGCAATTTTATGCCTTTATCGATCGAGCACTCATGGTATGCGGCCACTCCCCATGTATTTATGACGCAAACGGTAATGCATAGGATCGGAGAACGATAGGAGAATGGTAGGAACGTTTCTGTTATTGTAATTTTATAATAGCTGTTCACAATATTGTTTTGTTTCATGTCATATTGCTGATGTTGCTGTTTCCGCTATTACTAATGTAATTTTTCTTGTTTTTGTTTTTCTTATAGGGGTGGTTGGATTGTGTCCTTATTGTTATTCTTTACGTTGCTTTTTCTTGTTGGTAATATTTTTTTGCGTTCATTTTGCCGCTGATATTGCCACTACTGTTATAGATGCATGTTGCTTTTAATGATATCGCTACTGTTGGTATTGATATTGATATTGTTTTGCTGCATTAATATTGCCGCTATGACAGTATTATTGTTGTTATTACTGCAGTTATTGTTGTATTTAAGTTTACCTTACAAAGACGTTTCTGCTATTATTTGGTGCTGGGCCGTTGCTATTAATTTGCTATATATTTTCTTGCTGTTAAGTTTTGTGCATCATTTCAATTCTGTTTGTTGGTGCTGATTTTGAAAGGTGTTGTTTTCATGCGCTTGAGCAGCTTTCATGGAACCGCCTTTCTCTTTCAGCAGAACTAATATTTTTTGCACGCAAGACAATTCACTTTTTTGATTTTATTTTCTAATTTCACTTTTTCTTTTATTCTGATGTGTTTTATTGGAAATTTTTCGATTTTATTATAATCGTAGTAATGGGCTGTGTTTACATGTATATGCAAATTTTTGGGTTTCCGAATTTTCTGGCATTATTCGCTTTGATAGCGCAAGATATAACAAGACCCAGGCGCAACACGTCCAACTTCTTCTTCAACCGGGAGTAGAAATCTTCCTAAGAGATGAATGGCTCGTATCAGTACAATGGCATACTAAACTATCCACACATACTTCGTGGGCCACTCTCCTCCGCGGTGCTTTGCGCCTATTCGGACTCTAGTGCATTCTCTTTTTGATTCCCACTACCTCTTTCCTCCATCCGCTGCCTTTCTAGCCGGCTTAATACCTGGAGTACTTTGATGACAAAGCTGTTTACTGTGCCACATGTTGCGGGGTGTCGTCAGGCCACCATATAGGTCTGCCATACGTCATAAATTTCAGGCAATTGAACATCGACAGCTCCACATTTTCTTCCATGTTTGCATAACTCGAACATACAGGTGAACTATCACAATCGAACCCGTGTAGCTAACTTGGGATGCACCCACGATCAGTTAGGAACTGCTTGCATTAATAGATTATCTAACCGTCTTCAAGTACATTTTGCTACGTTGTTGATGAGCGAGAACATGCATAGAAACTGTATTAAGCGATGCAGCGAAGAGTAATTAATAGTTGCCGTTTCTCGACTATGATTTTTCTAATTGTTTTACGTTAAGGGTTATTATGAACGCGCAATCTTTACTTCGTCTTGCCTAGCCAATTGCTTAAGAAGCACAACTATCAAGTCGGCACGCACATCCAAGAATGTGACCACTCCATATGTCTCTTCTTCACCCCGCTTCTTTTTGACCATCTTCATAGTAGGAGCATCCCTTGAGAGACTAATCTTATTTAAAAAAGAACACTATGTCGAAGATAACATAGATTTTTTCTAAGCTGTGTGATTGCCAAATCGAACCAGTCTTCTACGCTTCAGCAAGTGATCAAGTTTTTTGTATATATATGCAATGTAGTCATAAAGGACGTCATCATTTATACAATATTGCCCTCGTTTCAGAACAAAGTAAAGCGCTATGTAGTAATAAGGAAGGTCACTGTAAACGCACTCTTTTTTCTGGTCAACCTACAGACCAACAGATAAGGTATATAACTAAACCTGTTCAAAATTTTACGGTCGTCAAAATTATATTAAAACTTTTATAACTTTATATCTCAGTATTATAAATTCTATTATTTTCTTCGATCTATTCCTTGTCGTTGTGTGTTCGTTTTTATAGCCGCCGCCGAAGGATAAGAAGTACATTCATTTTGTCAAAATGTTTGCAACCTGGGCCTGGCCGCAAAAATGAAACTATCGAGTTCAAATTTGATAGAAACATTGGAAGACCTTGCAAGCAGGTTGACATTGAAAATGGGCCGAATGAATCGAAGGGTACGCTCATAGTACCACGTAAACTGGGAGCACCTCTGCTTTTGAAAAGGAATAAAAATGCGAAACAAACTTCGAAAGCTCCATAAAATTTATAAATTCTTGGCCAATGTCAAAACTGGAATGCATCTAAGAATGTCCGCCTGTTCGTTGTCAATCGATCCTCTGCCCAACTGTGTCTATTGTAAGCATTTCTTCATTCGCAAAAATGAAGATATTGCCTACAAACTTGTAAAATAATTTCGAAGTGACTTAAACTTTTCCAAAGACACGCCCACATTGCCCACACGGCTATATAACAAAAACTGTGAACAACTTTGTTTTCCGTACAACACATACCCCATATAAATTGTTGCCCTTGTTCTGAAAATAGAAAAAATCAACCGCGCGCATCCGATATTATGGAGTATGAAAAATTAGAAAATTTAGCTCTTTTCTTGTTGTTTTAAGATTACGATAATGGGTATAGAAGGCTCGGTGACGACCGCATGTAATTTTTTTCGTATTATCTCTTTTTTATTGTTTTTATTAAGTTTCTCTGTCCAAGTACTTGTTATTCCAGCATGTATGCATTTTTGCTAACTATTTGGTCAACTTCTGCTTCGATGATACGTTTTCGCACTTCATCCATATATGCTAACTTTTTTCGCACTTCTACACGATCCATACATAGCGCACATAACATGAGTTGTTTTCTTCTTCATACATTTTTTACAGTTTCCTATTCCATGCTTATTCTTTGCATAACTTTGGTACCTCTACTAGATTTCTTTGTGTACCCTGTTCTTTGCGCCAAAGAAAATTTCACTTAATGCAATTGTGTTCTTCTTCAATTTCTGTTATTTAAGTATAATTGAAATTAGATCATAAAGGACTGGTCAACGAATTGGTTGAAACTTTGTCTAAAAATTAAAAATTCATATTTGAAAGTGTTTTCCGGCTTATAATTAATTGAAATGTTAAGCCGTAATACATTTCTGGCTGTAAGATCAAGTCTTTTAATTTGGTTTAGTCAATAATTTCATTATCAAATCGGCAACGTTTAAAGTAAAAGTTAGGAGGTCCTTCAGCAAACAGTGTGCGGCTTGAAATAACTTCTACTCTCAAAATCTTATTATAAAGATCACGGAACATGGAAGTAAATTTAGTGTTTGACGACGACAAACCTAATCCTTGGAATAAAGCAAAAACAGAAAACTGCATAGATTAAAGTCAATAATACTTCTAATGTTTACATTTCTATTTATTTATTTATTTTATTTATTTACTTATTTTTTCTTTTTTTTTTGCTCTCTAAACAGTTATGTATAAACGTCAAGTTAAGGTTAAATGAGTGTAGAATTCATTCAAAGTAATTTCCATAGTTTATAACATCTTTTCGTTTTTTTTTTTAACAAATATTGTGAAATAAACAGGCAGTGCTTTAAGACTTTAATCTTTGAAGTTATTTCTCTAGGTAAATTAACTGTAAGAACATCAATAATAAATAGGTAGAATTGCACAAAAATCTTTAGTATTCAATCTGTGGTAATTTATTTGTCAATTACAGTGGTCTCCGTTTTTGTTGCATGTCTTATCCACCTGTTCAACAACCTTCCTGCCCAGTTGACCGTTTTTGCCGAATTTGAAGCCGACATCTTAATTTTTGCGATCGGGAGAATAATTACCACAGACGTTTACACAGGCAGACGGACGCACAAACGACCATGTGTGGACCGATTCAAATTTTGATAGGGTCTCTTCTTGAAGGGTCTCTGAAGCGATCTTAGTTCTTTGAAACAAAGGTTCTGGGAACATAACTATATCCCCAGGTTTAGGTAGTCAGTATAAAGTAAATGGCGCCATTAATAAAAAACCTCTCTTAATAAAATTCTATTGAAATATTGTTCCAAAACTAAAAAAAAAGCAAACACTGTAGATAACAAATATCGACTTCAGAATAAAATGGATTTCATACAAAATATGAAAATTAATAATTAAAAATTGTAGAAAAATAATAATTCATGGCGAAATAATAAATCCTATGAATTATTGGTGAGGTAATTCTTACATATTGAAATAAAATCGAAATCATAATGATAATTAATTTAAATTTTTCGGCATAATTGAGAAATGTACACATTTGCCATAGCTACCCATAAAAAAAGTATTAAATCTTCCAAAAGCAAAATTCCTTAATATTTCTACCACTGCAGAACATTAATGTGTTGAAATCACAGACGTCTCATTTTCTTAAAAGAATTTTGCAAAGTGTTCCGAAACAGTCTTCTAAAATTTCTAATAAAAAAATGTATTGTATTTTCGATATTTATTTATTTCCTTATTTATCGACGTGTAAAACTCAGCTAAAATAAATTAACAGCCAAATTCAGTTGACTCTTAGAAGCAGATCTTACACTAATTATTATTAAAAACTAATACAAAGCATATAAAGAGAAGTAAAAAAAAAGAAGAAGAAGAACAAATTTCATGTATAAATAAATAAGAGATATAAAAAAACATGTGTGGATCTAGCAAAGAGGCACACCCATAGCCGGTACATGTCCGAGTTGCAAGTGAACGGTAAATAACAGCAGTTAATTATCGAATTATAGTCAGATGTTACGATTACAAGTTAGTTTAAATACGACATAGGCAAATCGTGCGTTTAAAAAATAACTGATTTGATAGAGTTAAGATTAAGTGATAGACATCATTTAGGTTTCTGCAAACTGGCTTGTAATTATATTTACATTGGCTCAGCTTAATGAAAAGAAAGTGCCTAGAGAAGCGGTTAGAGACATTGAAGCTTATCTCACCTAGTAACGTGGACGAGTCTATAGCATCGTTAATTAACTTAATTAAGAAGGAGACAGCAAGAATAAATCTACGTTTATCAAGTGACGGTAACGCACAGAAGCAAGGAGACACCAAGTTCCTCAAGTGACGGTAAGAATAACAGAAGTAACATATTTTCATGAGGAGCCAGAGAGACAAGCGGGTTCCAACCTAAATTTGTAAAGGACAAACAGCAAAAATCGTTGTTGAACGGACTGAATTGAATCTACATAACACCTATAGGAAGGAGACTACGCAACAGAAGCATACACAAGTATTGATCTAAGTAAGCAAATGTATAGCCTTTTTGTAATGTAAGAATCTTTAAGCTCTTTGGACCACGTCTTAGTGAAATTAAGCGCGGTCTGAGATTTACTTAAAGAGTGCTCAATGTGCAAATTAAAACGTAACCTTTGGTCGAATAGAACCCCTATAACGATGAACGAATCTACGTTTTCAAACTTGTGTGAATGAATGAATTCCTCCATCAGAAAGAAAGCTTCTTACATTTTTTTACATTTAATTTCAATAAAATTAACGAGCATCATGTAACCAAATTAGTTAAATCAATTTGAATCTGATACGATTGGGATTCCTAGGAGAAGGAACAAAATGGTTTAACATCATCAGAGTACATTAAGATATGCCTGGATTTAATCACCGAGAGGAGATCATTACTGTATAGAGTAAATATAAGGGGTCCTAAGTGGCTGCCTTAAGGAATGAGAAACGTCACAGAGAAGTCATCCAAGGTTATGAAGTTAAAAAAAGCCCTGAATGATTGATTATGCAGATAGAAGCTTATCCATTTCACTAAGTACAAAGGGAAGACGGAAACCTATAGTTTGATGTTCAATAAGTTGTCGTTAACTAAATCAGATGCTTTACTAAAGTCAGAGCATACGACGTCTGTGTGAGAGGCAATAGAAAAAGCTTTTAAAACATGGCAAGTAAACTCTAAAGGTTCCGTACCAGTTGATCTTCCTTTCAGAAAGCCATGCTGAATTGGAGAAATGTAAAATTTGATAGCAAAACCTAAATGCTGAATAACAATGCGTTCAAACAACTTAGGTAGGACACTCAACCTGGCAATGGCTCTATATATCTCAACATGATGTTTGTTTCCACCTTTGTGAAGTGGAATAAGGAAGCTACTCTTCCACCGATTTCATGGACTGATTAAAAATCTTTTATATAACACCAAATAACTCTCCAGAGCATGATTTGAGTACACATGGTCGAACCATTAGACCCAGGCGTCCGAAAATATTTTAGAGACCTCAAACCCTGTAAAACGTTGTTTTCTGAAATGACCAAGTTGAGAATCGAAACCGAGCTAATGATCAGATAGATATAGTTAATATATAAATCGGAATCAGCAGTTGAGAAATTTCGCCGGAAATGTTCAGCGAAGAGATTTCAGGTTTCAATATCACCAGAGGACTCGGAGCCATTGAAAGAAACCTGCGGACGATATATGAAGATTTATCTTTTCGAGTTCACAAACTTACAAAAATATTTAGGACTAAAAAGCAGCGAGGATTTCATCAACGGAAGGTATCTGCAATAACATTGGTGGTTGAGGTAATTAAATCTATGCCTTACAGCAGAATAGGTGAAATAGTCATAAGCTGAACCATAAATTTTTTTTCCTATTATTGTAATATTTAATGGTCTTATTAAACCACGACGAGCACTTGCTTCGACGGAGAAGTTGTCTGATCAGAATGGATATAAAAATAGCTAGGCCTAATACATTATAGAACGATGAAAATAGGGTCTCAACATTCCTAGCAGAAATATCGAACATAATGTGTGAAAGATGACATTTATGCAATAAGATATCGGTTTTATTAAAATCGTAACGTTTATTTGAGGAAGTTGGCCTTGACACATTAGAATGGTTCAGCGGACCATCATGGCTGTAATGAAAGGAGATGCAGATTGCTGAATGGTACAGATCCTCAGGTAAACTTAAAGGTGGACAACGATTTACAGCCATCTCCGGGAAATTAGCGATGCAAAGATCAAGCACTCACTCTTCTCACTCTTAGAAGTACGGTTATACTGAAGTAAATTTCTACCAAATAATTCATTGAAAAAACACAATAGTTCTGTTAGATGTTGAAATAGTGACCATACAGTCAGAATTATCACTATAACACCAAGTGACTTGTGGCACATCGCCCCAAGCCCTCCAGCGCCATGATTATGTCAGCAGGTTAAGGCCGCCACGTCACAAATGAGGGCAGCATGCTTGTTATAAATAGAGATATCCGCATTTGAGGGGATATAGGAGCAAGTTACCTATAACTGTTTACTGGCAGTTGAGGCCTGAATAGCAATAAATTCAACGTCAGGAGAAGTAAGAAATTCAAATGAATAGAACGGGACTGCAGCAGATGTGGCTATTAAAACATCAACAGAAGTGCGAAGCAATCGACCCTTTCCGAAAGCCTGGAAAGAATTGTCAAAAAGTCTCGACAAATGTGAAGAAGACTTTAACCAGGTTTTAGTGAAAGCTAAGCAAGAAAACTCTATGCTTTGTGAATTTAGGTAAATAGAACGAATTTGTGAGGTTAGGCTTAGTTTTTTGAGGATACAAGAATTACCGAATTAATGTTACGGGGTCTATCACGGGAAATGGGTTTATTTGTTAAGGATCCAATTGCCCACAAATGGTTTGTTTCAAAAAATTTCCATGTTTTTCGGTCGGAACTAACACCTTAAAGGACGAGATAGCTCCATGTTGAGATGGAGTCAATTTGAAAAAACTAACACACTTCGAACCTTGTGGAAAGATATCCGTTTATGTTATTCTCGGAGGCATCAGGCCCCTGTGTTAACAAGAACGTAGACGTCGTTCGTATTGGAAACATCAGGAATCACGTGCACAGAAGTTGCAAGAAGAAGCAGCTTGTGCGACTTGTCCAGCATGATGACTCGCAGATACCATCCGAACAGCTATGAGGAGAAGAGGATTTATTGATTTTGTTAATAGTTTTTAGAGATGTAGAGTGAATACACTCAACGGCATCACTAGGGGGAAATACCCTTACCATCTCAGTACAGCTGACAAGAGGAGGGTTTCCCGGCTTATTTATATTATTTACATTACCAGCTAAGTTTACGATGGAGGCAAGAGTGGATCACTCGATATCTTAACCGCTTTAGCCGATCGCAGATCCACAAGTTCTATTCTTGACGATGAGGGATAGTGGCGAACAACATTGGTAGATGTATGAGATGTACGCGAAGACATAGAAGAAGTACCGCACGCTATGCTGCAACTAATCCTTGTACAAGTCTAAAGAGAAGCTTTATGTTAGTCTTATTCAATTTCCCAGCTAATGCCGTATCTAATTCAAAGAATTCCCATGGAAAATTTATTAAAATCGATATCACTGTTCCTACAGTCGGGGCGGGACCAACATAATCCCTTCATTGAATTTGAGACTGTGTCTGAAACTCTACTAGTTTTACTAGCACATTTGGTGTGGCACTATTCCTCACAAAGCCAGCACGTAATTAACTGATCCAATTCAGGGCCAATTTTGCTATGACATTGTGTAAACGAACTATCCATATTGGCAGACATTAAAGCAAGAAAAAATAATAAAGTAATTGCTATGGTAACCTAAAAGAGCACGCAAATTGCGCACTCTTAAAACAATGTAACAGTGAGAGCAGCAATAGGTTTAGTAAACAGTAAGGAAGAGTAAACTAAATTGAAAACAGAGATTTTCAGAAGAAACACCAACAAGCAAGCAAAACCAAGGCATAAGAGAATGATGAAAATAACGAAAATAATAAACAAACACCGTAAACAACGAAAGATTCTCACACCTGCAATTCCACTGAAACCTTTATCTATAAAATAAGATATTAAACAGACTTTAATGACACTAAATACCACCATCCTACCTCACTTGAAGGACAAACAGAGAACTAGTCCCGAAATACATCAACAAAAAAACGCACGGAGTAGAATTCAAAAAGAACACCAAGTGCTCGTAGCAGAAAATAAAATGATATCACAATACAATAGCGATTCAAAATATATGTACGATGTAATTTAGTTATGAACGACACGTCAGGCTTTATTAAGGCTTAATACTCAACTAACACAGATAAATGAGGAAAAATTTCCAGAAATTGATAAGCATAAGAAAATAACACGTCCGCAACGCGCGCGCAAAGTCACCAAACTTTGGGTGCTTATAGGTACTTACAATAAACAACTACAATTTAATAGCGCAGACGCCTAAAAGTGCCAGCGACTCACATGCTAGAAATACTTAAACTGCTTTAGAATATAATTTGACATTTTTAATAGTTAGTCACTGAAAACGGGCAGCATAGAAATTTTCAGAAACAAAACGACTAAAGCGTCTAAACACAGTATAGAACTTAGAGACAGTTTTCTAATTTTCATATTTTCAAATTTTGTGCGAAATTTCATAATTATTTAGCTTCCTTTACAACGTAACAATACGGTAAACAAAATAGGAAAATATGAAATTAAGATTTTTATTCAGTCAGAGGATTATAATCGATTCGGCTGGTTTTGTTACTTAGCTGATGATGAAGAATGCTTATATACTTTATATACATAACATCCCGATAGTTATATCTATGCGTTATAAACTGCCACAAACCTAGCATTCTATCTACGATACGTATAAAAAAAAAAATTGTATGCATGATATAACAATCATATAAGGAAATTGATTATTTATTTTTAATACACTGACATGGACCATAGCAAAGAGAATGAAGAACTGCAATTAAAAAATCTAGTGCATTTGCATTACGTACATGTACATGCTCGTGCATGGAAATGTAAATGAAGCTAATTTCGTCTTTCAAACATTATGACCACAGATCCATAAAATTTGTTTAATCTATAATGCGTGGGTTTGTGTTAAATTGTCTAGATTAGATAGGTAATACGTGCTATATACTTACATGCACATAAGTACATTTGAGTTATTTTCATTTTCGTTTTTGTATCCATCAAACAAGGAACGGACGTATATTCATTCTGTCAAAATATTTGCAACCCTCAGAAGATAGTCTAAGAGACACTGCATATAAATATGTATATTCTTTATCAGTGTATCGTCTTCTGAACCGGTTTAATCATATCTGTGGGTTCGTCAGACCACTTGCGTTTGCATTCTCTAAGCTAATTGAAAGCTAAGTTAGCTGGCACAGATTTCACCAAGAATATTCAAATTTCTTGCATTGAGGGCCCAATCGGTCAAAGAACACGCCTGCAATGCAACACAAATTGAGAACACCTCTGTTTTCAAGAGCCGCACTTACAAATTGTTTAAAGATCGATAGATAGATCAATAAGGATAGTGGGTAGAAAATATTCAACCACAACCGAATATTTTTACTTTTTTTTTTTACTTTTTTTCTATATGTACTTTAGTGATTGAAACTATTTCGCACATATGGACTTATTTAGAAAATTGATATAAAATAATAATATACTCTATCGTATTTACATCCAGAAATTTTTGGTTTGATAGGTGAGGCAAAACGTGCTTTATTTGTTGAAAATTAAACTAATTCTGTTACAGAAACAACAAAAACTACCAAACACATAAACAAACGTGCACAAATACATACGCAATCGTACATAAGTTCCCTCAGAGAACGCAGGATATAAAATGGTCATTATACGTCGTTTGAATATTTTATTTGCAAAAGTATTTATTGCTCTGACACATCTAAACAAGAAAAGAGTTGATAACAAAACAATTACAAATATTTCCTTTTTATTTCATGCATTCTTGAAAAGTCGAGTCCAGTGAATAATTGCAACCTTTTCTGTTTCCCTTTCCAGACATTACAACTTATTGTTCAGTTACGTGAATTTATTGGCAGGCATTATCTACGGAAAACTCAAACTTATTACTATTTGGGACAAAATCAGTAATAAAATCTATTCATATGCATGCGTTATTGCATTTTGTGCAGAAATTGTGCATTAATTACATTACATTACATCGATAGTAATGAATGCTGCCTTCTTATTAGCAATGAATTACTCTACAAAGTAATTTTTATTTTTTCCTTTTCTTCTTATCTGATCTATTAGTCAGGCATAATATTTCCTATACGTCTAAGGCGATAATGTTCAGAAAGAAGTAGGAGAAAAGAAAGAGATGGGCAAATGGCCGCAGCCCAGTAAGTGTGCACGCAATCTGACTGAGCTCTCACCATAACTTCGACCAAAGTAAATTCTACCACACAAAGATTTGTACCCACAAGCTCTCGCTTGGGTACAGCCGCGAGTCATACCTACTCAGCTTCTCGTGCGGACATTGTCTGTTAAGATGGGTGACCTGGAATAATTTAATCGTCCAATGTGTTTTTGAATTAATTCGACCGTTATTTTTTACAAAGACGTCTTCTTATTAACAATAGCCCAGTTACCAGCTAAAAAGAAGTGTATCAATCTAAAAAGCGTTACTTTTACATCGTTATTGGCCGTTCTCTTAGAAATTACAAAGTATAGTGTAGAATAAAAAATTGTACGGGTTTGATAATACACGGCCTCATTGCTACTCAAAATCACATGTTAAGACTTAAATTTACATTTCATTTGAAACTCACGTACAAGCAATTTTGTGTTTTCCAATAGCTGCAATTATTTTATTGTCAACTGTATACCGTACTTATTAGGAATATGATATGATTGTGCAGGTACATAGTTACTCACATATATAAACTTGATTAAATTAAAATTTTATCTTATTAGATTTCATATTTAAGTTATTTAAAAATTATTTTACTCTTGCATATGCTAGCATATGCACAAAATTGAATATCTCTAGTAATGAAATCCAAATGTTTTTCATAACATTTCGGGATTTCTATGTTCTACATTCAGTCAATTTGCAATAACGTTCCGCTATATCTTCAGACAGACTTTCAAAACAATAATTCTTTTTTTACCGTATAGGAAATTTTAAATGACAAACTATTGAGTGTAAAATGTTTATTTCGCCGCAACAATCGCATTTTGCATAATTTTATGCTGACAATTTTTTGTTTCTTGTTCCTTTTTTTACTCGGCTGTACTCTTTCTAGAACGTTTAAATAGTGCGTAAAGAGATGATTATGAGCGGGAAACCGCATCGCAAATATTTAGAACAGCAAGGACAAAGAGCAATTCAAGATCGAAAGTATTCTAAATACAAACCTTGCCATGCCGATAGAACTGTTCGAAGCTGCTAATTGTCTATTATTAATTGAAGGTGAAATACAAATATATTTTTAACATTTGACACTTAAAGGCACATTTTCTGAGTTTACCATTCCACCACCCCTTTGCTATTCGTCCGATAACCTTGAAAGTTTAACTGCAGCTGAAAAATAAGATTGTGCAGTGATCGTCGTTGTTTTGTTTTTCTTAAAAAACTTACAATTGATCAGTAGATTTTGCATCACATTTTCAGAAAACTTTTTGATTACTTGTTCTGCGTAGAAAATTATGACTTATATTAATATGTATTGTAGCAGCAAGTCAAGGAAAATAAAGATTGACAAAGCGGCCACGTCCCCAGTTTGTTCGTTAAATTTCTTTAAACAAAAATTGTTGGTATATTTCAAAACTTGCACTTTCTCATGTAAAAATTTGAATGACCACAAGGTTATATGTTACACTTTAATTTAGTCGAATGTTTAGAATAAAACAAAGGTTTTTTTCATTAAGAGAACTTTGTTTTCAATAAAATGACGCTTCCTTCGTATTTATGACTTATCACACCATTTTATCAAGAGGGTGATGGGCTTAAAAATTTGTCAACAAATTTCATCCTAAACTCTTTCTTTTTCTCTCGCCAGATTAAGTGCAAACTTCATAGAAATCCTTGCAGCGGTTTGCCTCCAATTAAACCGGAGATGTAGAAGTGAAGACAAACGTCTTTCAAGCGCACCTAGCTTTCTAACAGTTAGCTTATTACCTCACTGCCATAATTTACATACACTCTGATATAAGCTGAAGAGCAAACATACATATTAATTCAAAAACACGAACGAGAAAACATGGCCTTGTGTAAGATCTTTATTCATTTGTTTGCATGTAAAAAATAACTACAGCCGAATTAAGCGAGGGGAAGTATCTTAAGATTAATGTTAACTTAAAAAGATGTAACCGGAACTATTAAAATAGTTTATAAACTAGAAAAAAACACCATCCTACAATTGTTCATGGACCGACTTTTCAAAATAAGGCTTCATATGGGAAGTGGTCGAAAAAGTTGTCCGATTTGAACCATTTTCAATATCCTTCCTCCTAGGACGAAAAAACGTCAGCGTATCTCAAAAATTACGGCCGGTAGGTTAAACACGAGAAAATACAACGAAGAGAGGGGCAGGCGGGACCCACGTTTAGATCGATTCCGAAAATGATTTTGTAATATAATAAAGGGTGGGGTCCATCTCAAGTCTTTCTGCATACATCCGCGCACCCTTAATACCCCATTATACCACATGTGATAGATGGTATAACAATTTGAAAATAGGAGCCTGTATATAAAAAACCACATACAAACCTATCGCATAGACATAATCGCAAGTGTTTTAGGTAGGAACTATAAATGCGCCGCTAAACTACCGTGAAGACGCATAACCAAAGTAACATGGTAAGATTAAAAATTAATTTAAGCACGACATGAATAAGATATCATTTCGGTCTTCGCAAAGAACCCTAAGTTCGTTGAATAACTTGTGATTGTATATGCACATGTAAACACGTAAAATTGTGTTTTATGGATGTTTACTGTATAGAAAGGAGTTTGCACACTTCGGCAAAGTTATGACATCGCAATCTTGAATTCAATAGACGGATGAACAAGGAATAAACATTTGCAAGCCGCTTCTGCTATTAATGCTACTGAAGAACGCATGGATATGGAAACTTCATAATGCGACTAAATGCAACAATTTACTTAAAATTTTCTTTTATTATAAAACGTAAATCAAAGCAAGTAAAATTATTATAATCGACCACGGTCGACCATCACATACCTTACATCACCCTACAATTATTCATAAAATGAACTTTCAAAATAAAGTCCTTCAGTCGAAACAAGCCGTACCTCAAAAGGTACCCCCTTTAAGCGAAATACAACGGATCGATTAAAGTAAAAATGCTTTCCTCATTAGCAATTAATAAAAAAATAAGTGATTAGTTAAAAAAATAATTGATTATATTTTATATCTAGTTTTCGACGACCACCGATAACGTTTTATGAAGTAATCATTATTTTTTCTATACTCCTCTAGGTCCCGATTTTTTAATTTTTAAAAATAACAAACATACAAAGTTACTTTTCTAAAAGATGATGTTAAGTTAAGATCTTTGGAAACAGTATAAAATGAAATTAAGCACATTTTGAAATAAAGTACAAATCGAGTTAGTTGTGCTGTTTTGCACGCCTACATATATCATAAGTCAAAAAAAAAAAATGTGTGACGCGTTTTAATTCAATCAGCACATGAAATCTCAACTAACAAATTACTCTTGTTAATTTTGGCTCATAGAGGCAAGCAAATACAATTTTCTCAAAAATTTTATAGTTGCAAAGTAATTAAGTTGACTTTGTCCGCTGCAATAAGGATCAACAAACGGCAAAATGAACTTCGCCCAGTTGCTCAATTTCGAAGGCATCAAAGTCTGAATGAATGACAAACAAATATTATAAAATAAATTGAAAGGAAAACATGCTAAAGAATAGGCCCATGTTTGTCTTATTATTTCACTTTATCTAATTGGGAGATCATGAAGTATTCAAACGATTAGAAGCCAAAAATATATATCGCTTACTTAATTGTTTGTATTTGTCGCTACAAGTCGTAGCTATTTTTGGAAAAGTTTTCGCAAATTTAAAAAAACAATTCTTAAAAAAAAATTATAGTAAATAGTGGTAGAAGTGAGAGTTAATTCTACTACATCCTATAAGTGATATATATGTTAAATAATGCGTTTTAAACAAATATTTCCGTTTTGTTTACTTTATTTCTCAGATTAATTTTTCAAACAACATTTGCGGTTGATTTTGGTATGATAATAAATTGTTGTTGTATTATTAGAAAAACTCCATTTTATAGCATTTACAAGCATTTAATATTATACTTAGTTAATTTCATTTACTATTAATAAATCATTAAACATATGTTACAATTTATTATATATTAACAATAAAAACCACATAATAGTCAAAAGTCAAGTACAGCATACACACAGCTTATAAAATATGTATACACATGTATACATGTATGTGTATGCGTTATTTACAAATTACATTTTAAAAACGGATTATTTTATTGTTATTAATTTTTTCCTTTACGTTTTGCATTACAACACGTAAAACAAATATTCTGCCCGGTCATCATCTGCTTAAATGCATTTAAACTCGCACTGATATCAGTTATGAAAACACATAAACATTATTATGAATAAAAAGTAAAGTATACTTGCTGTGTATGTATTTGTAGGATTATACTGATTACATCATTTATAGAATAATATAATGTCTGTTAAGTGTAGTGCAAAAGAGAAAGAATGAAAGGAAGGAAACAAGAAAGGGAAACATGTATGCTGCGCGTGTGTGTGTATGTGTATGATGCTTATAAAACTTAGGTCACCACAGGAGCGAACCCTGAATACTTATTCTTTTAGGTAAAGAGTTTAATTTCTCTTTTGGTCTGTCAGTGCTCCGATCACGATTCCTTAGCGACATCTTTCTCAATGACTTTTTTATAAAAACTACTCATTACTCAAACTGGAATATTGGTTTCAAAATTGCGTGAAGACCAAAATTTTTGCTTCTCTTTTGGCTTTTCTTTATTAAAAGCGTATTTGTATAGGGACTCAATTAATTTTCAAATCCCATATGGAAATTATGACAATGGTAGCACATTTAAGAAGCGCTTTGCCTAAATATCTCCTCTTCTTGAACTTTCAGTGAACAATGACCAAGCATACAAACGGAGGGACAAGCATAATTAAATCACTTCCGAAGCCCTCGATTATTAGGGCAATAAGCATATGATGAAATTTCTAAATGTTTCAAATGAACAAACAAATCTATCATACTTTCGTTGTCCAAAGACGGCTGCAAAAATTTACAGACATGAATATAACGTATGCGAACAAGACCATGCACATGAACTTACATACATTATCGCACATATCTACAAATGCTTAGGGCTGGGCAAGATTATGTTCGAAACGCGACAGAATATGCAAAAAAAGGAGTGAAAGGAATGAAAAGGTTTTTGTAAAATTTAACCAAAGGATTAAACGGCGTCATGCAAAAGAGAATTAAGTACATGAAGCACAGAATATTATGTATTCGTATATATACAAGTATATTGTATATAACGTCTCCCTTTTTTTTTTTTTTTTTTGACAATTACAAATGTAATAATTGAATGCATACACACTCACATGCATACTTAAGTAATTAACGAATCTGCAAATCCTATGAAGTGTTATTATATTATAATACGCTTCACTTTTACTTACATTTTTTATAGGAAAAATAATTGTTTCTTTAATTAAATTTATTTTCATTATAAAACGCCAGCGGGCGTTCCTGGCCTGATCCAATTTTTATGCTGCAGCTCGAAGCCATTTGATCGAACACATCTGTACCACAGCTAGTCTGGTTGGAAAAAACGCAGTTACACAAATTTTTTTCATATCAAAACGATTTTTTATGTACTTATGTGAAGAAGTAGCTGGTATTTGTAATCTCTAAGAATAATGTTGCTCGACTATAAAGAAACTTGGGATTGGAAACCAATCTTATCCTCACTCTTCTTCTTTCAATGTCTCCGAAATTTTAAGTGCCACCCTTTTACAGACATCGTCAGTTCCACACATTGTAGATGAGCTGGTATCTCAACAAACAATTTTTCCCAAATACTTCACATACGCTTGCGACTTTGAGCTTTGATATTACTTCACATTGCTAGAAATGTCTTAATTCAATTTACTTTGCCACAACAGAAATGCTGCAAATTAAGAAAATTGATAACTTATTATTATTGGTGTTGTTGAACTGATATGTGTTCAGCACTCCGCTTGAATTAGTCTCGTAATCATTTTAATCGGGTTTTCTCAGACGCAATGCACGATAGAATGTTTTCCAAACTATAGTTGAAATGACATCAAAAAGTGAAAGGAAAGCCGCTTCGTACTCATAAAAACAAATATACCTGCAAAGTCAACTATTTCACCGTGTTCTGGACGCATCGATGCTCCTGAAAGACAGAGTAGGTAAACAAAATAATGTTTACAGATCGCTTCATATATATATAAAAGTTTTCAAATTTTAAATGCTTTATGAGCGATTTTTTCGAAATTTGGAAGTTTAATTAAGGCACTCGGTAATGCCAGTGTTAAATATGAAGCAATAACCAACATCTCCTATGAAGTGGAACAATTCTTATACTCTCCCGTAAAATCTAATAACAACTATTGTCCAGTTTGGGTGGCGTCGAGCAGCCTGTAGATCTTTAATGTCTGCGGGGATACAGTCATACAGCCAAGATCTCAGTTCAGCTACTATTTCTTAAGTCCAATATATATCCACTCATGCTAGTCTACTCATAACATGCGTCTCCGTGGAATACCGTGATAAAGGAAGTCTTCTTAGAAAAAAGAAAAGTGCTTCCAATACACCCATTGACTTCTCTGTAGGAAGTTTCCTGATATTGGCAACGTATTGTGGTTACAATAAAGGAACGCACAATGATGGTTTAACCCAATTCAAAGGCTTTGCATATATTTGATTTTATGGGATCGAAGTGCGACCTCGCTGGCTTGTCCCGATAATCAGTTGTTATGCCTTCACTCAACAACACCGTGCCCAAATTGTTAAAGTAATATCATTATTATATCTATCGTAAGCATGAACAAGACGACTTGCTTAACCTTAATCTCACGAAAAGGAAAACCAAAATTAAAAGTTAAACTCCTTCTTCCAAACAAAATCTGCGGTTCGCAATCATGGTTTCAAAAAGCAGACAAGCTAGCGCATGTAAGTAGGCAGAATTCGTTATTCATGTCGATTATATATAAACCTAATCCATTGAAACCCTAATGCATTTAACAAGTCCATTATATTTCTCATAAAATATTCATTGCGAGCAGTTTTCCATTTCAAACAATCCAGTCTCTGAGCACTCAAAAAGATGGATGTATAACCCATACGGCCATTTATTTGATAAAAAAACAATTTCTTTTCATTTTTATAGAGAAGATGAAAAATAAAAAATAAAAAACGACCTTCAAAGCCTGAAGAGACGATTATTTTATTATTAAATTTAAAAACACTTGCTTCAAGGGAAAATGAAAAAATATATTTTGAGAAACCATAACCGCATTTTGGAAATAGTAATGAAGAGCTTGTGTTTCTGTTATCTTCATATCATATAGTGTAAGATGAGATTTTAGCTTAACAATCAATGCAACCATGCATTGACAGAGTTGTTAAGTAATGTTTTGACGCCATTTTTATCAGTTATTTGGTTGGTCTCGAGATTCGGTACGGTAGGGAGAGGACGGCGATGAAAAAAGAAAGAGGTTGTTGGATGTTTGCGTCGGACAAAGGAAAAAGAAGTTTTCGGATTTGAGAAAAAGAAAGAAAATTGAAAGTTTGATGGTTTTGATGTCTGTGGAAGAGAAAAAATAATTAGTTTAAAAATAGAAAAGAAACAAAAAACAATATAAAATAAAGAAAAGCAGCAGATGCAGCGAATGCTAATTTAGTGACAATTGTCGATGAAAAGTCTTATACATAATAATACAATCAATATATAAGTCTACACACATATTAAAATAATTAAGCGCAAAGAGAGCCTAACAAAAATAAAAAGATTATTGAAAATGATAATTAAACTGAGGAATTTAAATAATATACAATTAAAACTACTAACAATAAATATGGCAAAATAATCTTGCGAAAAAGCGAAGAAATGGTGAGTGTGCCTGACGTCAATAGAAGGTCGTGATTTTTAGGTTAGGGAATGATTAAAGTACTTAAGGACGATTAGCATTTTGTTTGGCGTTGACGGTGTGTTTTACATAAATTTTATAAAATCAATCGTTTACAACACATTGACTGGATAAGTGGCTATTTAATTGATTATCATTGTATGTGTGAATAATAAGAAGATTAGTATACCAGAGTAATTATTGAAGAAAAAGAGCAAGCAGCAATCCATTTATGACATAAGCAAACAAATAAAATATGAATAGTCGATTAACAATAAAACAGCATTTATTGCTTTGTTATCAAAAACTCAATGAATTTTTTTTTGGCATTAAGTGAAGAAAAAGCTATCGGTATTGTGAAAGAAAAAGAAACTTGAAATTTGGTCTACACTGAAAATTAAAGATAATCTAACCTGAGAATTGCACTTCATGTCATATTTTGGTACAAAACAGTGCAGATATTTCCAGCTATCATGAGTTTTACTTCAATAAAAAAGAAATTTCTTCTAGAGTGAATCAAAAGAAAGACAAAAACGAAAATTGTATAATGTGTTAATAAGAAAGAGGCCAACAAATTTTGTTAATAATTAATTCGTAAACAAACATGTATGAATTCATCTTAAGTAAAAAATAGTCTGAAAGAAAAAGAAACACAAAATCTGTAACGAAACTTTTTCCTTTCTTTTGCTACTATATGCAATATTGAGAAAGTTGCAAAAAGACAACGTTAATCATAAAAAGTCAGCTTTACAAAAGGCGTCGCAAGAAGCTCGCAAACTATGAATGTATTTTTTAAGTATTTTATTTTACAGATTGTTACTCTTAAAAATGTGCAAAGTTCTTTTTTTTATTATGAGAGGAATTAGATTGATTGGATCTTTGGACCCAACTTCGGGGTCTCCCACAAAGTTTTTGGGTCTGAAGCGAGACCAACAGGCAGGGTGAATATGGAAAGGCCACATAGGATCATTGCTCGGTAGATTAGGGTGTCGTCAGAGAAGTAACCGCCCTAAGAGTGTCCTTGAGCACATCTCATTAACTAACTAGCTCAGCTATGGCACTTACGCATGACTCATAGGCACCCATTCCTCTTATAGTGACACTGCAAAGTTGTCCCAAAAATTAGCTAGATAGTAGCTTTACAAGAGGATACCAGAGGACATAGATAGACTTACTACTACATTGGTTAAATAAAATTGGTGTAATGGTGCGGTTACATAAATCTAAGTTCGATAGACACACACACGCCTGGTTACACAAAAAGTGGCTCACAACCAGGGGGTTACAACACCAACGCACAGGCACATACAAGGTTACAATAGTGAACAGTAATGATACCTTAGACCGCTTTGTCAATTCATATGTTTTTTTATATATTTCTCTTAACACTTGTAACAGCTTTTATAAAAAGGTAAGAGTGTTTAAAAGTGCAATCATTTCAACAAGAATTTTTTAATCGTGTGTGAATAATGAATGTATTTTTCCTACTAGGATATTACAATATAAACTAAAACAAAGATATAAATTTTGAAAAGCAACAAGAAGAAGACAATATCACACCCATAATTTTAAATTATTTGTAAATGCTTTAGTTAAAGCAAATTTTAATTATTAATATATTTGAAAACGAGGATAGTTAGTCATATTTTTTGTGTCCATCACCGAAGGATGAGGTATGTATTCTTTTTGTCAAAAGATTTGCAAAGCTCCGGGGCAAGCTTCAAAGACTCAACAAATTATATATATATTCTCGATCAGCATTAAATTCTGAATCAATTTAAGCTTGCTCGTCTGTCCGTTTGTTGTACATGTTCTCCTGGCCATAAAAATGAAGCTAATTGCTTAAAATTTGACAGAAACATTGAAAGCTTTTGCGCGCAGATCGGCCAAATCAATCGTACAATACCACGTAAACTGAACTTCTAGTTTTCAAAATGCACAAAAAATTGTTATTTTTTTTTGCTCTTTACTCATAAACTACAACAAATAAATCTACAAAAATAGAAATGGAGAATTCCATGAGCAGTGTTTGCACAAAAGTGGAAAAAATTGGCTACTCCTACTGAGTTCCCAAAACAATTTGGAAGTAAGTTAAAGTTTTCAAAGAACACGCCCACAACACCTCCATACGCCTATGTAACAAAAACTGTGAACACTTTTGCTTTCCGTGATTTTTGGTTGTTGGTCATAACGTACAACACATATACCATCTAAATTTATACTTTTATTCTGGAAACAGAAACAGTCAGTCACACCCACCAAATTTAGTTATTTTCCCTTTTTTTATAGTTCTGTAGAGCTAAAAATAATAGTTTTAATTTTAAATTTTACGGATAAATGACAGAATTACCGACACAACGGCTTCTGTATCTATGAGGAATTTAACGTTTGAAGAATCGTCTCGTATAGCAAGACGATATATTTTGGAGAATGCAAAAGGTTAGTAAGCTTGAGTACGTTAGTAGAAATGAAATAGAAAGGAAGCAGTAAATTTTGTCAAGCGGAAAATTAGAGTTTTCTTTGAATAAATAAATCTCCGTCGATTATGGAATATTTTTTTTGAGAGTGTCGTTAGTCTCGAGTCTTTTTTAGGATCACTGTAATGGGTATAAAAGATTCGGCCACGACCGATCATAATTGTCTTACTTGTTTAACTTCAGTCGAGATTATTCACTTTGTTGCGTATAGGAAAGCAAAGAAAATATACAAAAATACCACAAAAATTTGTTGATGTTAATAATTAAGCGAATATAAATTAAAAAGTAAGAGAAAATATAATACAAACAATACCAGCACTCTGTTTTATATACGTATCTGTATAAAAGCATGAAAAAAGTATGTCAGTTAATAAAACTGTCTACGCTGAGCTGTGAAGTCCCGAGTAAAGTTCATAAAATGTAAAATGTGTTCGAAAGTTTACGGGCCGCAGTCAAGGGAGTTTCGGCGAAGGGCGGCACCTCAGTGACTTGCTCATAAACCTCAACGTCATCAATTAGTTGTATTTTGTGGAAACGTAAAAAAAAACACCAAAATAACTGAAAATATACATAAGATACACTGTATTGCGAGCTGGCATCTCATTACTAGGTTCTTTTTTATATTTTTTTTTAATGTAATGTTAAATTTGCGGTTGAGTGCTAATCAACAGTGTCCCAACTCTAAAGGCATAATTTAACACGAGTTTTTATATTATCTTATATGCTCTGGCACGTACAAGCTCAGTTTCATGTTTAATTTGCTGGCTTTTTCCGCCTCTGTTTAAACTAGCTAGTTAGCCGATCACTTGTTCACTTCATTATTCGGTGCACATGTCGAAATCTGTTAAAACAAACCTGCTCTTATATCAGAATTCGCATTTAGTAAAGCAGTAAATATTCCCGAACTTCACGCTTAGCTTAGAAATAAAGGTAAAACTTATATGAAACAAATTATGAAATTATGAAACATTCTTACGATTGTGAGGTTACACCAGTTAGCCGGAAATGTATCTACGCCTTTGCCCTTGCTATCATCATGTGCGTGCATACTGGCGAACCATGCATTGTATCGTGACCATCGTTACCGTAATTCTGAGTCAGGCCGAGGAAAAGACTTTATTGCATTAGTTTAGTTGCGATTCATTGCAAAGGAAGTCAGTCAGGAAGGAAGTCGATGTCATAGTCAAACGTTTGTCTTATATTAAAAGGTGGCGTAAAGCCAGAACCGAACATATGAATTTAATGAATTTTTCTTTCACTTATGAAGAGTATTACAAACGAAGGTTTAACCTTGCGTCCGTGAAATTATTGTATTTTTTTATTGTATTAAAATTATAAAAGAAATTATTTTAAAAAATGCTTTTAAATTTTTTGATAACAATGACAACTTCTTATTATAAATTAAACATAAGTGATCGACGGATTAAGCTCCAATTAACCACTTGTTCACCTTCGAGATAATGAAGACAAATAACTCGAGATTAACTATCGATTAGAGTTTAAAAGCCGAAAGCTCGTCTTTGCAATCTTTTAAAATGAAAAGAAACAGAAGGGTGGATAGGATATGACTTTAAAGAATAAAAAACTTCGTATTCTTCATACGTAATTGCTGAGTCTTCAAGATTCGTCCCAAAGCCCGAATATAATTTTCCTATTTATTCGAATCTTACGTTTTAGTTAAACATCAGCTGTTATTTCAAAAACAAAGAAAAATATTAATCTAAAAAAATCCAAATGACAAGCGAGTGTCACCTACTCACTGTGTGACTTTTGTTTTTTCAAAGCTCGTTTTTCCATTAAACAGTTTTACAAAAAATAAAATTCATAAAAAAGAAAAAAATGGTATAAAAAGAAAATTGGCTTCTATTTAATATCACCTCATTGCAACAGTAGCAGCGCTCACTACATTGTTGTTTAATTGCCTTTCAGGAAAGGAAAGGAAAAACAAAAAAAAGACCAAAAAGAGCACAAACAAAAACCGTTTTACTTTTAAGCGAAACATTGTTGCAAAATTGCTTTCATAGCCTGAAGCTTTATCACATCTTCTTTATATGACTATACATACATATTCATGTGTGCGTATGTGTGTGTGCACGTGAGTACCTTTTTATGACGCTGACTACGATAGCGCATATATATTTTTATGATATTTGTCATTTAATGATTTAAGCAGGGAATGTTGTAACTGCTAAAAGAGCATGCGTGTGATATCTTGCGCTTTTATAACATTTTCGTAAGTTTCTCTGTGTATATATCATACTTTTCACACTATGTACTTTTAATTGCTACTAGGAATATGAATGAATATATTCACTAAAATTTGTGATAACTCATTAAAATATTCGAAAGTCCCTAAAGATTTATGAAAGAACTCAAGTCTTTATGTTGTTGTGCAAAATATTCGCTTCACTCCAACGAAAACTGTTTTAAGAAAAATACAAGTCCAACAATTTAATAAGCAACTTTACATTGAAATTTCTTTGATAGCAATGTCGGCTTAAAAAATCATCACCGTTATCCCCTTTTCCGACTCTACGAAATAGTTATGAACTTGTGAAGGAAACAAATTGAAGTTTACAGTTCGTAAATTATATACTACCAGATAATCATGAGGATGGCACCAATTAAAGCGAAAGAAAAGTGTCTTGCCGTCCTCGCAACAATAGATATTGAGTTTTATTGGATGAAGGATTTGCCACTTGGCCGCAACCGAAGCACGAATATTGAATCCGACGATCTTTCACTCTTTCTCTTCTATTTCTCACATTCATCCAATGCATAAATACTCAGAAGTAATTCCAATATACTTCGATAAGTAAATTTTCAGGTAATAAATATTTCAAAAGTTGATTTCTAACGTTCTCTCTAGCTAGAGCTACTGCTGTTTTATACATACACCTATGCGATAAGTGTGTATGTTCCAAATATTCAAATATACATAAAACTTTCTTTCGCATTGTTTATTAAGCATTACTTTCAATATATATAAATATAACACTGCTAAGACAAATTTTAAATTCCATAAACAAATACATGAGATAGAAAAATTTAGCTAAACTCAGACTTTTGCTCTCCTACTGTTGCTTAACATTGCATTGCTTGCAGTAAGTATGTTTCGTGACTTTTATGCCCTACTTGTATAACTTGTGGTACAAACATTTATTAAGTTTGTGCAAATGTACGCAACAACCAAAACGACTTCATGTAGAAACCCACCTTTTATTATAATCAAAGATTCAGAAAGTAATTCTGAATTTACGCTTGTCTGTCCGTGTTGATTTCTTATGTTCAACATGTAGGTGCCAATTTTTGGAGATCTTTTGATAAAATTTGATACATTGACGTGTTTTGACCCAAGGACAAACACTATTGAAAATGGTTCTGATAGAACCACATTTTCGACCACTTTTTTCCATCTAAGGCCTTATTTCGAAAAGTCGTCATATAAAAAATTGTAGGATCGCGTAGGGCATCTAATGATAGGCCGTGGCCCACTACAATGCTTTTACCTGTTTTATACTCAACTTCACAAAACTTACATTAAGTTTAGAAATGTATACGATGTATACGACGAATTGCAAACGATCTGAATCGATGCTGCTGGTAGAATCGATTTAATCTTCACTGTCATGGCAAGTCCTCTAAAATGAAAATTATGTTTCCAAAAATATCAAATACTAAAATGTTCCTTGATTCAGCAAAATTGATTCGTAAAAATATCAAAATTTGGCAAAGATCTGAAAATTACAAATCAAGTTCTTATGTGAGTTATTACTAAGGTACTTTTATATATAGTAGCGATTTTAATCGTATGTTTAGGCGAACAACGCTGTCATTTGTATTAAATTAAAATTACGCTTTCGTTTCTGTTATGCTTAGCAGTGCTGCCATGTATTAGAAAACGGAAAATCATTACAAAAAAAGGAGAGACCAGAAATTACAAATAGTAGCGGTTTTTCAATTCCTCAATGTATTTATTAGAAAACAGAGGCTAGGAAAAATGCCCAAAACATTCGGTTCTAACCTTATATAATTTCTGTCTTGTTTGTTGTTGTGTTCCCTTTTCTCTTTGTTCTCTGTCAGGTTAAGCCAATGAATAATCATTGACATTTGTAACAAAAGCTTAAGCATTAAGAAATGCAATGCGTACGGGAAGTCTCGAAGTGCACAACTGTAGAGCAGCACAATAGAAAGTTGGTAATAAATTTCCTTTAAAAAGTGCTTGCATAACGTATATAATATCAAGTTATGTAATAAATTTTAAACCTTATGTACGTATTTATTTAGTAAGCACTTTGTTGTTCCCTAAATCTGTTCCAAATATGAGGTAGTTTTTGACATAATACACTAAAACGTCAAATAAACTGAAACTGTCAACTTATTTGTAACATCGCGTTGAATTTTGAATGAGATAGACAACCATGAGTGAGGTGATTAAGCGGTAATTTACAGCAGTTTTCTGCTGATCAGAACTCACATAATGAATTGAATTCTTGTGCGCATGCTTCTTAATCAAAAAAAAAAAAAATGTTCAACCATAATCCGAGTTTTTTTAATTCCATTGCTAATGAATGTTGGAGCTGCTGAACTATAATATAATCCTATCATATACCTTATCGTTTACGTAGGCATAATATTCATTTAATTACGATTTATATTTGACTGCAAGGTAAAGGGAAGACGGTGCGTTATGAAAAGGAACAGGGAAATAGAATTAAACGATGATATTTGAAATAATATATTTGTACAATCACAAGAACGAGACGAAAACTACATACCTAAAGGCTCCGTATCATACGTATCATTAAGAGGTAGTGCCGCTTTATCTGTAAGCATTCTTGAAACGGTCGCTTCCCTAGAGTGAAAATACTATTTTCAACTTCTATAAGTTATACCGGTATAGGATAAGCAATATCATCTTAGGGAGCTTGGATTAATTGTAATTCTATACTAAAAATGACGACACATTCGAAACATTCAAGAGAAAGCGCTGTTTAATCGCGACAATAACATGATGCAATATTGTAAACAAAAAATTATAGGGTAGGTCGCGAGAGCCATTAAAATTCACAGCGAGACCAAATATCCTTAGCACTGCCATCTACGGCTATTAGCCGACAGCAGTTTGATTTCCTCAAATCTAACGAAACCATCGCGATGTAAAAATATATTGGTACAACTTTCCGTTAATCTCGATACGGTCCGTATCACTAGATCGTGGATATTATTTTCAAGAGAAATGCACTTCAGAATTCTTTTAACTCTAAGTTTCTTTATTTACAATCTATTGTTTAAGGCTAGGATTATTTACATTTTACTTTGGCAATACTCTCGACTTCTCAACTTTAGTATTCTTTTTCGACTTAAATGTTCTCGTACGACGAAAATGTTCTCTTCCGACTAAACTGCCTTTCGCAAATAGTCTACTTATATACATTTTTACAAGCATGTTACAATCACCTAACTTCTTGGCTTCATTTTTAATCCGTTAACCTGCTTGTCTGCTAATCGTTTTCATCAGTCGGCAGCTGTATGACGCGTCGCGCATGTTCGGCTGGGTTTTTCCGGTCTGTTTTTCTGCTAATCCTTTTCGTCGCTCGTCAGCTATATGATGCGCCGCGAATGTGCACCTGAGTTTTCCCTCTCGAGGGAATTTATTACTTGGGAAAAATCAATTAGTTAACATTAACTGCATATGGGATTTTCGTAAAAATATATTACCTGAAAGAAATTTTTTTCTCAATACTTCAGACTTTTCACCGAAACACTGCAAGCAGACTGCATGTGTGAAATGAATTCTTACTGGGAAGATGCAAACTAATACTTTACCTAATAATTTCTAACTTCTCTAGATAGAGTTCATGTGAATGCATTACGAATGTAAAGCACAGTGTTGTAATGCTATCGAAACGACCATTGAATAGATATGAGATTGGGGGCGATTTCAGGTGGTGTCAGTGTTCCTGCCAAAAAGTCAAAATTTGTGATGAATAGTTCGATGTTAATTATAAATTCGGCTATCGAACGCTCTCGTCATTTGGCAACACACAACTTGCATTGGAAGACGTGCTAATTCAAGCGGATGCGGTAAAAGTGACACTAGCTAGCAAAAAACCTTCGACAAGAGAATGAGGAAGAATATTTGAACCAGACAAAAAATTTGTAATCCTGAGCGGCTAAACTAACGATAAAAATTAACAGAGAAGGTGGCAACGCTCTGCGAGATAAAGAAAAAGGCGACACTAAGCTGATGTTGACATTAATAACCGCTTCAGAACACAAGCACTTTGTGGGGCCACTGTTGTATATTTTTGTGCATAAAAAATATTTAATGTTATTATGTCGAATGTAGAAAAATGATTCGCTAACAATTATTTTATTATTATTATAAACAAGACCTGCTTAAATTTTTGTTTATTTAAAGATGTCTTTACTTCATTTATCTAAGAAATGGTGGTCTTCAAAATGTGTAAGAATCTCACTTTGTCCAGAACATTTCTTATAGTGACGTTCTTTTTCGTTTTATGATTAATCGCGAACGACCTGATGCTCCTTTTTTGTCCCTTCTTTTGTATAAATTCAGTTACTTTACAAAAGATTGTGCCTAGCACTATTGAATTTTATGCTTGGTGCCAGTCACAACGTTTTCAACTTCTTGGCTACTCATTTCTTTCCCTGTACTAAGTTTTTGGCTAAAATGCCTGTGGGTGAACTTTGTTTTGAAGAATTACCTGATAGAATACTCTTCATATCCAAATCTTCTAATTTTTGTGAACAACAAGCTTGATACCCTCAGGTCGTTATGAACATGCTCGGCTTCTTTTGAGTGCTTGCTGTGTCTTACAGACACGAAGTCATAAAACTTACAGATTGGGCATGCGTCCACCAGGTTGCAGCCAATCCCTACCTGTTTCTGTTTTCTCCTCACTTCTTTCTCATCGCCACCGTGTTACACACATAAGATGCACTCTCTGCTACTCTGTCCCCTTGTTCGTTTATCGGAGCAATTGTAATGATCCTAGATTAGAGCTCGCAACTGAATGCAATCATTTCTATAAATTTGCACAGTTTACATTATTGAAGCGTTTGTTACTGGTCTGACAAAGTGCAAGTTAAAAAGATACTAAAGTGATAGAGAAATACGTGCCACAACATAACTTTAAAAGATACAATCGAAAAAGACTTAAAAGAAGACCATATAACTATATACAATGATAAATTTAATACGCCCTCTCTTCGTAGTTATAAAAAGGAAAGAGCAGATTTTGCAATTTAATGACATTTTTTTTTAACTTCGTTTATTATTCTAAAAATAAAAGATGGAAGAGCGCATGGAAAACATACATGAGTAAAGCAAAAACATTGATTAAATTCAATTTTATGGCGTTTTACATCGTCATCATGATTATTACTACAATAAGTTATTTTGGCTCTTTTTGTTAAAAATGTGCTCTTTGCATAACATTTGCATTTGCTTATTTTTCAGCGCTTGTTGGAAAACTGTTGTTTATATTTGCTTTTACTATTTGACAAGCGCTGAATTTCTTCCAAAATGTAAAAATTTGTTTGTCTTTATAAGAAGAAAAACTTAATTCAATTAGTTAAAACAAATAGTTCTATTAAGTGGCGCTTGGCAGGAAGCAGCGTCATGTCACAGGGTCCCAATAGCTGTGGATGAGTATGTGCATGCCTGTGTGGGCCTGTGGGTGTCGCATATGAGTTTGCCGGTTTCATTAAACTAAGATTATTTGATATTTTTAGAGCGGTAGCACGAGATATGCACTTAGATTTACATAAAACCAACTTTCGCAAAATCAGCATTATATTTGTTAACTTAATACTGAAAACTATAAATTGAAATTAAAGGAAATTACAATCTTCGCTATTGTTTGCGTCTCAATCGTTAGAATTCCACAAAGACGCCTGTTGGACCAGCTTTACGTTTGGCTGAATATACGACAAAAACAAGGCTAATTTTTGTTCACTGAACCATTAAATTATATTGATTAATTTCCTATATTGAGCCAATTAAAATAAGTACGTAAGAGCGATAGTGTGTAGTGTAGTGTTGGCACGAGACAGAGGAGCTCGCATTGTTAGTCGTTTGTATACCGTCATAGTTGTAGTAGAAATGCACGAGAGTAGAAAAACAAAAGAATTTGTTTTCAATATTCTCTTCAAGCGTGTTGCCACATTTTTTTGGAAGATAATTCGCACTCCATTCCAATCCTACGTGCTTCAATGCCAGCTCTTGATCATTGCAATTGTTGCGAAAGGATCACATTTAAAAAATCCAAATCGTACACTTCCTAATGTTTCCATGCAAATAACCAAAGGGAAGTGGCCGGAGAAAAGAGAATATTAGTGATCTAGGCAAGAGGAGGACGGCCCTTAGGAATCGGGGATGGATCGGTGTCTCCGAAATATGCTTGTACAAGACCAGGCGTATGTACATTCCTAATTGTGTAAGAATCCGACTTGGCTTACCATCATATGCATATATATACAGTTGTCATATATCCATCTGTATACTTTCCCACTGATAAGTCAGTGGATGTTATCATTGCAACGCCTTTTTGTACATGTTTTTGACAACTTTTCAGACAACTCTGGAATATATTGATAGCTATTGATGAATCAAATTTTTATTTAAGTGGTAAAGTTGTCGTAAGGATTGATTTTTTTTTTATTGAGGTATTGTAATGGTGAGTTTTGCAGTAATAAAAATTAGACAGATGTCCCCAAATCTTGCGCTTTCCTACAATTTGTAAAATATATGGGATCTCCAACATATGCTGAGTATATGGTCAACGACGGTGGCAAATTCAATGAAGTAAAAATTAGTTCACTCTCACACTTGTTCTTAAAAGGACACTACGAAATTTTATGTATTTATTAGTGTAAATAATTAACAAAGGGTGTGTTCTTACTTACATTTATTTGCGTCTCAGAAAACTATTATTTGGCTTGCTTATCATCATCGACTTGTAGCTGTCCTTTCGATTAATAGATTTATACTTTCTTATACTTTCGTACAACGTTTTCATCGGCTGGGGCACTGTAGAGTCCTCTGATAATCAATCCCTCGCAAGACACCTGATATTTTATGTAAGTTCTAACGAAAAAGTCATGATTTTTTTCTTCAAAGCAAATAAAAACTTTTACCATCTTTGTCTGCTCTAGTTAACGTCGTTTGTATCGTTTTATTAACAGCAACGGCAACGATCTAAACTACATGCCATAGTTTGAAAGCATAGAAAGCAATTTTATAATCTTGGCTTTTTACATCAAGTTTTTTCGTTAATTTCACTCAAAAGTGATATAAGTTATTATCAACCTACAAACATTGCTATCATGCGAAAGAACTTCTTTCTTTTTTAATAACATCAGGATAACAAATAAAACTTCCAAGTTTAAGTGACGGTACATACATTGAAAAATCCGAAAAAATACCGAAAGCACTTCAAGTCTTGTTTTTATTTATCGTCATATAGTGACACATGCTTGATTTCTGACTTTGATTTCCAAATCAATTATATGTAAGTCTATACAGGCTGGCAACACATAGAAAGCATCCCATACATCAAGAATTTAAAAGTAAACAAACATAGACGAAAGTAAACCTGCTTCAAAACATTGGAGTCCGTGAAATTACTTCTTAAAAGAAACTCTCCAAATAAAGAGGCATAGTGGTTAATCCTTAGTTGACCTAGCTTTTGATCTCTCTCTACTATTTATCGTTTTAAGAATATTTTCAAATGCGATTCTGGATCTTCGTTGACGCTGTTATGCAACTGCTTTGTTAATTAAATAAGCTAAAGAGATAATTTAACCAACTTATCGTGCAAACTTCCATTTTTATATAGTGAGACAATTTTGGGATGGAACGGTTATCGAATTTCAAAACTTGGCTTTTTTTTTGTAATCAGTTTGGAAATTTTATCCGAATCTTACAATATATTATTAACTAAGATTTTAATTGGCCTTGAAAATTATCAGCTGGGAAGTATAACTTACGGTGCAAAACTTCTGATAACGAGAATCACACCAACAAAACTAAGACACTTCACTCAAGGCATCAGTTATGAAAAAATCGCTAACAAATTTACGTTAGACTTGAGAGTTAATATCACTGTAAATTTTTAAAAAAAAAACTCTTTTCTTTCTTTTTTGCTGAATCGCTGATCGGAAAATAAGTTTTGCCCTGAAATTTCAAGCTCTTCCCCAAATGAAAACCCCACTTGTATCAAATAAATCCCTGATTACAAGTTATTTTCTAATTACTTGCCTGTTTGATTAGCTAGCTTCTGGTGTACGCTAATAAACGCCTTTAAAAAGTGTTTATGTTCATTTAAAACTAGTTCCAAACAAAATTAAGTTCGTTTAACTTTTCTGGTATGTCTGTGATGAAGACTTTGATGTTAATTATTAATTCGGTCAGAGAATTATAAATTTTCCTGTGCTTTTTCCCGTTATTTCGGAGCACGTGCAATTCTATCTTTAGAAGAAAGCGACAAAGGCGATGCGTTCTAATGGAAAACAAAGACAATAAGGACGAGCGTTTGAATGTAGAAGGGCAGCAAATAATAAGAAAATGTATTGTAATAAAAGTAAAACATGAATATTTATTTATTTATTTATTCTAAAGATAACATTAGCTGCATATACAACTAACTTATATCCTTCGATATATGTAAATGTTATGTAAAAATGTCCACATATATTCAAACATATTTATTTCTGGATGGTATATTTAACATTAAAAGAATAAAAGAAACAGGAAGAAGAAGCAAAACCAACAACAGTAACAGCAACCGCAGCAATTAATAGAAAATAATAAGAGAACATAATTAAGGAGGAAAATAATTGATAAATGGCAATAAAGTATATATAATAATGTGCCAGAGATCCAAAAATTATTCGGAAACTTAAACGCCTATGGATATATATGTACTCATCATATGTACAAATATTCAACCTGATAACCATTAGCTTGCTAAGTTGCTGCGAGTTCTCTGTAAATATTGCGGCAACCACCTAGTATAGTACCACCAATAGTAACGCTCCCAAAACAATTAACCACTTCGCAGCAAAAACATTAGAGATGAAATTGTAAGGAAAGTAATGAGCGGTATGCTTGTGTATGGGGCAAGGTTTGATCGTCTAAATTAAATTTACAAAAATTTTATAATTTTATCATAAAACACAGAGAAAACATCTCATATCTCTTTGCCGCCTAGCTTGAGCTAGCATTAGCATACATAAAATATTGGGTGCATGCATTAATTTAAAGAAGCGACTTTTACAGGTAAAAATGATAAAGAAATGGGAAACACAACTATTTATAGAGATTGAATTCGATGTTTTTAACCTTTCTCTACCTAGAACAACAGCTTTCCATTTAGTATTATTGAGATATTCAGCGCATGTCGGCGCTAATCATGGAGTGCTCAAAATTGCATTTTCGGCATTCATTACTTGTGCTGTTTAATTCGACGAAATCTCCTGCCGATCCCCATCAAACACTTTTAGAAGCTTATGGTGATGCCCCTTCATGACATCCAAATTGTCGGTTTTGCTTTCAACAGTACAAAAACGGTCATTTTGATGCTCGAACTCGCCAAGAACTTCCGAACAGTTTAGATGTTCATGAATCAAGTGTTTTTAGACGTTTACATGCGATGGGAAAGATCTAAAAGAAGAGAAAATGGCTACCATGCGAATTGACTGAAAATTCCATTTCGAACCGCTTCAACATTGCGGTTTCATTGCTTGCCACCCAAAAAAAGAAGACTTTACTATGACGATGAAAAGTGTATCTATTACGACAATTCCAACCGCAAACAGTCATTGATTAGCCCAGGAGAGCCATCCACACCCATCTAAAATTTTGCTGTACGTACGGTGGGATCAGCAAAGTGTATTGCATTACGAACTGCTAAAATCAAATGAAACTGTTACTGCAGATGTTAACCGATGTCAGATGAACAAGATGAAAGACGTATCCTTGCAAAAAACAGACACAGAAATAGCGGCTAAAATGGCTACAACACACTGAAAGTGGTATTTTGGCCACTTGTTGCAATTGTTGTCAAGGGTACACCGTTGCGGCCACACTCAATGTACTCACCAGACATGGCGCCTTCTGATTACCACCTGTCGAGATCGATGCATCATGGCTTGCCTGGCACACGGCTTCGCAAAGTTGAAGGAATGCGAGAATGGCCAAATGATCACTGATCGCTGCTAAACCAGCATCGTTCTTTCGACACGCTACCGCCATATTATCAGAAAAATAGAAAAATGTTGTAGAAAACTATGGAAAACATATGGATTAATATATATTGTAAATTAATGCAAGGTCCTAATAGAATAATCAATGCTGCACTTATCGATCTGTAAGTAGTCATTGCTGTTTCTAGGCAAAACATTTGATTTAGAACAAAAGTATTAAAATAATATACGATTAATTTGCTCTAGCTAGTTAAAAATCGACAATGACAAAATGTAATCGAATAGCACGATCCCATACAAATAGCTACTTATTCATGGACGAGGAAGTTAAGCATTGTCTATAGCTAAGACATTTTAGAACCTTTGACGCGTTTTTTCTCGAAATACAATTTATCTAAACAGCCAGCCATGCAAAACCAACACAATTTTCGTTCTTATCATTCGAAATGTGGGCAATATCTTTAAAATCACACTTTCCGTGATTCTGAATAAGAATAACGAATTTTCGATCAATTAATACAAGCATTAGTTAGTAAAAAGACAATCTCCGATTTTTGCTCGAAAAACACTTGCCATTTGCACAAAGAACAGTACTTTCACAATTTTGTGCTTATTTCATTGGCTTTAAATATTTAGGTTGTGTTTTTTTTTTTTTGGTTTAAAATTTCCATCAGCAACACTGCTTGCCGTAGAACCCTTTACATGCAAGACGGCTTGCAGGAATGGTTCCTATATTCTCTTTTAATATTTTTCGAAAATATTCTTTTTTTTTGGATACATAAATATATGCTTAACACTTTGCTCGCAAATTATTATTCGGTTATCTTTCCGTCCATCCTAAAGAAATTGTTAAGTGTACGTTTTTGTAGGCTGTTACGTGCTGTTATCCCTTAAAGAAGAATATATTGGAACGGGGACACACTTTAGATACTTGATCTGTGGTATCAAAACCGTCCGTTTTTTAAACAACCGTTAGCTTATTTTCGGAAAGTTCCAAGTCGAATTAGAGATATTTATTCTAGTAATTGTAAACTTTTTCCAACGTAAGGTGTTCACCTCTAAATACAATCTATAGTAACTATAACGTTTTATATTCGACCTGCTTAAGCAAAAAATGATACTATCTGTCGTACCAAATGATTTCTTCTATGCCATTCTTGAGACAACACAAATAACGCTCCTTAATACTGTTTTTTTCTTTACGCAAACTGCATCAACTTTTTTCGACTTTAAAGCTGATTACAGATTATTTAAAGTGTGTTGTGGGAATTTTTTATATTTCACATGTTTCATTTTACTCGTTTATTGTGAGGAGGCTAAACAAAGGAAACATTACCACGGCTTATGGTTTCTTCTACCAATGAGTGTCGCAAAATATTAACAAAAAATACGAATTTCAACGCGCAGTTCAATTCATTCAATTAAAAACGCCGTCTCGTGTATAAGCTAAGGGCTCCTTGCCATTTTTATATGTTAGAATGTAGATGCAATATGACCAACTTTGCAGTTTTACTTCATCATCTATAGTTATGTGAGATAATACGCAGAACAAAGTATTTACCACAAATTTGAAAAAAGATGGACACATAAGCTCGAGCTCTCGAGCTAAGGGCTCTGAAATTTATAAATAATTGGTTCGTTGCTTTTTCCCCAAAAGCTAAACTACATGTTGAAAATTTGAACGTGCAATTTTCAAAATAGGTTAAAAAGAAAGAAAGCAAACACATTTATTGCTTTTAATAAACGAATATCGGTAGCGATTATCCGCTCTCCAGGCTTAAACATCTCCACACCTATTGCACGACACTTAAACAACATTTAAACTCTTATGAGACACAAAAGTAGCCATTCAGTTGAAATTTCGATTCTATGTATGGCATATCGCACTACTTGACTTTTTCACATCTTACAAGTAATAGGTATACAAAAATTCAACCTAAGCTATTCATAAAATTTTCCTTTGTTTCTTTCTCTTTATTCTTTCACTCTCTGTCTCTCCCTCCCTTTCGCATCGTTTATTAAGTCACTGTAATAAATTCACTTTCAAGTATTACTTCAATGAATTGTAAATAGACGTAAGTACGAAACAAAAATTGAAACCGTACACAGTGATGCAAGTGAATGACTAACTGGCTGGGTCAGAGGTTTTTTTTTCTCAACGGCAAAACTGGATAATCGAGGCCTGCATAGCGTCATAGGGGAGAAAAGCGAACATGGTAATAATTATATTTACTATTTTTATCGATCCTATCGCAACTGCTGGTAAAAATATTCTCGTCCTGTTTATCTATTGATTTAGTGACAAAACGAAAGCTTCGGTCGATGACAGTAAAAAATAAATAAAAATACATTAACACATACACAAAAAGGTGAAAATTTGATCTGTTGTCATAAATTTGGTAGCACCTTTACTTCAAAAACCAATAATAAAACAAAAAAGTATGCATACTGTCGTTGGGGTGTTCACAACCAACCTCAGCATGTTACCCATTTGAGCAAAAAGAATTTCATCACCAATTAGTCAAACATAACCTATAAATCAAAAATCTAAAATTCTTATAAAAAAATCATCAAATAATTCAAGATCACCAATAACTCTTAAAACTTTGAAATTAAAAGCCTAACTTACGTTACTAGATTATGGGTCTAAAGTGAAATATATAGGCCTAATCCATTTCTCTATACAAACAAAAAAAAAAAAATAATAATAATAATAATAAAACAAAGGAGCCGAGACATGAAATCAAAGCGAAAATAAAGTAGAGAGACCGAGAACGTGACAACGCTTAATGAAATAATTAATTAAATGAAGGTATTAAGAGTTCCCCTGAACATGTAATAATCAGTAAAAAGTCAGTGTCTCATACCGAGTATGTTATAAAATTGAAGAAAAATTTCACGTATATGCCCAGCTGTCATGCTAAATACTTTATTAAACACACACCAAATGATTGAATTTTAAATGAAACATTTTTGTGTTATTTCATAATGTTATCGCATTCATCATAAAGAAGTTACTTTTTGTCATGTGAATAATAATAATAATGAATTTATTCATAATAAAGCAGAAATGAAAGGGAGCTGAACATTTTTTTAATAACAATGAATGCAAAATTATTGTTTCTGTTAAATTTACAGGTCCTTTGTTAATTTGAATGAAAAGTAAAATATTTGGAAATAAAAGAACAGATACCGCTAAAGCCTGAATTAAAAGATATCCTAAGGAAGCTTTGGTATATATTGCCTTTTTATTTCTTATGACGGCGGATAAGAGATAATAAATTCATTTGCGATCCTAATCATGGATTACAAGAAATTGTGTGAATTAAAAGAATGTGCGTGCGTTTATATGCTAGCTAATCGTAAAAGAAAACAAAGTTTCACCAAACTTCATATTTCAAATCATCTTTAGGCTTTGACTCTTTCAGCGCAATGTCTCAATTATTTTCAAAAAGTATTTCCAAAAAATCATGCAAAATATTAAAATTGAATTGAAGCAATCGAAGCTTTAGAAGTTAAGGTCTATAATCTGCTAAATGGAAAGGATGATTTGAATTTGTTGTCATTAATTTACTTCTCTAGAATATCAAGTTCTTAATACTGCAATTTGAGTAAAAATTATTAATCAAAGGGTCCTGTATTTCCCAAAAAAAATTAACAAAAAATGTCTTGGAATTATATTTGAAATTTATCTTACACTTACTATATCAGGTCGACATATATTACTAATTGCTTCAATGCAAAGTGTAAAAAGTATTCAAACGACCAATAATGCTGTAGTAAACGCCTTAACAGGTGGCGTAAACTCGAACACCGTGAGCAGTTAATAACACCAATGCCTGGTGTGAGATACAGATTAAATTTTACATTTCATACAAGTTACAGTTCGATAACATATTCGAGCACATATATGGCGCGCTATTGCATTCACTTGTTAATATTGCATCTTCAAGTCGAATATAAAGAACCTACAAAATTGTATTATATACATCGTTTTTGAGAAATAGTCGTAAATGCGTCTCTTTAAACTTCACTTCTTCTGACTTTATTTTCCATTTTCTCGACGTGTCAAATTATCCACACTCACGCGAAACCACAAAATAGTAAACACTTCAATAATTTGGAAATAATCCAGATGTGTCCTTAAAATTCGCCCTAACTCGCGAATAGATTTCGCCGTTTACGTTCGTTATTACAGCTTTGGTAAGCCGTTATTAAAACTGTCTCAGGAACCGGCATATGTTGTCGTATCAATAAGACAAGTGATCATAAGATTTATATATGTATATGTATATGTACATATGTATGTAACAAAACGCGGCTGATTGTGCCTTTGGCCATGTGGGACCTCGCAGCTGGAACATCTCTTCAATATTCTATAGATGAAAAATTCCTACGGATCAAAAATTCAGTCAGTACTGTCAGACACAATTGTTACAAACTGGCGTATATCTCCGGCATAAAGGAAAATCGTTTCACACATATTTTGCAGTGATTTTTCAAAAATTGAATCTAATTTGGTGCGACGACTATTGGTGGTACACAACATACACAACGATTAAATTCGATGCTTTTAACCATTCTCCACCTAAAATAACAGCTTTCCATTTGGTATTATTGAGATATTCAGTGCATGCCGATGACAATGAGAATACCTCTAATATTCAATTTTTAAATTAAAAAAAACGAGAAATTTCTTAATAAAATTATAAAGAAAATTAATTAAAATATTTGAGAAAATCATAGATAGAATTGTTATGAGTAATCCTAACTGTTGAACGTTGTAAATAGAATTTGAACTCGTAACTTAAGCTGACTCGTAAGACACCGTCGCACAATCTGCGAATTGCTCAGATTCTCAGGACTCCAAACAGGATTCTCAGGATTCCTAACAAGAATACCAAGATCTTGTCTTCGAATCGTTTGGCCCTTGTAGTCTGAGTGAGTTCACGTTCGCTTTGAATGCTTAAGGGGAACTAATTGAAAGAGCGATAAAAATAAATATATCGATTTCTATATGATTTTAACCGAAACACTGATATCACTGATTATAATTCGGGTTATACCTTTAGCTATTCTTTCACATTTATCTGATTTTTACTTGAGAGTTTCCACAATCCCTATTCATAAAGATCGTGAATTATATTTGAATGTGGAATCATTCCCAAAATTAAAGACAAGTTGATGTTTAAGAAATTGTGATTATGTTGCATTTTCTCAAAGTAATTGAAACGAATCTGAATGATTTGTTAACTGCTTACAGCTTGAACAAGTGCCCTTTAGCAAGATTTCTGATTCTTAAAACTTTCAGAGCAAAAAGATTCCGAATCCCAATACTGTTGAACTGAAAGTTTATGTTAGTTACCTTAATGTATTCTTCCTCTCGGGGCTTAATCGTCTTTTTTCTTTCTTTAATTACACATTTATCGATACGCAAAAATTAAACTTTCCGCATTTGATTTCATATAACTGCAGATATTTTTAATTTAAATCCTTTCGTTTTAAACTCAAAGTTAGGCTCCTTTCACACAATGTGCTTTTATAGATTCTCTTGCGATGTTAAACTACTATCGGAATCGGAATCTTCGTAATAGTCTTCATCTCTTTCCTCTGAAGATGAGTCAGTCTCATCTTCTTCCCCCGTTTCTTGAAGATACGCTAGTTTATACCTTTCTGCGTTGGCAACATTCCACAAGCCTTTAAGGATTATTCCCTCGCATGTCATTCCACACAAGGGCTCCTTATCATAAAGTGTGCTGTTATAAATTTTTGCAAAATACGTGCAAAGCTCATCCCTTATTTTTTGGTAAGTTGGACACACTCCTTTAATGTAATGAGGAGTCAAGAATACTGCCAAGCAATTTTGTATGAAAAACAACAGCGTCGCTAAAGCTTTCGAGAAAATCTGTAATTTTTTGAAATTTATTTCCCTTTAAAGCGAATATAAGAATTCTTACCATATTCTTTATTTTTGTTGTAAATAACTTTGAATAAAATTGAATGCCCCTTTCCATAAGCTCTGTCATTTTTGAACAATAACAAAATATATATATATAAACAGTATTTCATCACAATTGCTTTAATGTATAAATACATAAAACTCTTAAAGCAATCATTACATAAAAAAAAGAAAAACTAATTTGAGTTGAAAATGCGGATAACAGCTCAGTAATTTCGCACGTATCAGTTAATGTTATTTAAAAATTTCCCGTAATTCAATTCATCTTCTATTTCCAATTGCAAAGCGAATGTATTCACATTCCACGGCATTATGCGTCTGCAATTTAGTTTAAATATTTATTCGCCTGAGTAATGGAGTTTAATATGCATTAGTATTACATTTTTTTTTTTATGCATTTTCGTTTCAATTACAGTTAACTTGTGTCCTTACGACTTCGATAAGAGTGCAAGCAAAGACGATAACATTAAATTTTGAGTGGAGTAAGAACGATTATATTTCATGTCATGTTTCAAATATCAAAAGACCCCGATTCTCTTGAACGAATATGTTTGCGATATATGATGGTATTCGAATACATTTCCCAATTGACGTTAGTTCCATAAATCTTTCCCAAGATATAAGCGTTACATATACCAAATATACCAAAGTCAAGTAGCGATAGGAAGCATACCGAATATAATTGTAAGTAGTCGCGTGATAATGCTTACTATATGGAACAAAATACAAAAAAATTCTTGTTAAGTTTTTAAACTTCATCGTCCGTAAATCTCCTTCTATATGCTATTATTCTTTGCTTTTTTTTATTTTTAATATGTGGGTTGATGTAGCAACAGAAATTACTTCTATTACATGGAGTTGTATACAAATTGTTATGTTACTTCTATAAACAATCAATTGTGTATAACCAATTGAGCTTTCAAGTGCTATATCGAAGGATGCTTTACAGAAATTGGAAGGGTTCATAAGAAAATGTTATTGCTCTTCTTCCTCTTCCTTTTTATGAGGAATTTTAAATTAAAATAAGAGAAAAACAGGGATATGTTAAGACATTTTCCAATTACAAGCAGACATATGACCGAAACCAAATGATGTTATTTGAGTTTTCTTGTGTCTGTAAGTACAGTCACGGGGTAGTACTCGTGTACTTCTAAATGTAATATGTGCAGTTAATCCAAGAATAAATGAGCTATGTTAGACTTTTCGGTCTTACTCCTTAAGAGTCCTTAGCACAACACACTCGAATAAATTAGCGAGCGGAGAAATAAGTTGGCGATAATTGAAAGAAAAAATGTGTATATACTAAGACAAACTTTTAAGAATTCCCATGCAAGTCCATGAATTTAGATGGGTATCTTTCATATATCTAACGTTATAATCGTACATTTACATACATAACTGCATTATTTACTGAGCAACGGAATCAATGGTCATGCACGTAAAGGATTGTACACTTTTCTCTATATATATATATATGTATTTATACATACATATGGATATGTAAGAAAAACTCACCACAAAATCAATCACTTCTAGGTTCTCGGTTCTTCTCCGTTTTCAGTTCATTTGCCAAAAGTAGGCGTAAAACAAAGCAAACCCTTCAAGTGCAAGTTTTTATTGTGTTACGGAATTGTGTGTCTAATTTGTTCAGTTTCAAATTTGCAATTGCGGGAGCGGTTCCTCTATTTCAAAATTTCAAGATATTTACTTTACGATCTTCGATCGGAAATTTTTCACAAAAATTTTACTTAGAGTTGTATAAAACTTACCTATAAAAGTTAATTATCCTACGCCTAGCAATTGTAGAAACGGTTACACATTAGTTCTACAAAATTTTCGCTACAACACGGAAATTTACCTTAGACGTCATAACGAATACCCATATATTAACCGTTTAACTAAGATTTTAGTTCGACTGTTGTTTAAAAATTGACTTTATCAGCTAATTTTTCATTTTTTTTTTTTTTTTACATGTTCCCGACAAAAACAATTTCTGTACTTGCTTAGTAATAAAACAAAATTATTTCATGCATAAGATTTGCACTATTTTGTTGAGACCGGTTGTGAAGGCGAACAAGTCCACTTAATTGTCCCGAAATTCTTCCATACGATAATTGTAGAAATTTTTATTGAGTTCTATTTGTAATAAACTTGCGTACAGTCACGAACGTGTTTTTAATTAATCGACATAAGATAATTTATTGTAAGCCACCTGAGTGGTCGAGTAGGCAAGAGTCTCGACTAGCAATGGTCGAGGGTTCAAATCTCAAGTGCGGTAGAGTTTTTAATAATAATAATAATAATAATAATAATAATAACGATAATAATAATAACAATAACGATACTAACATTTATAAAAATAAAGCCGAAAGCCTTAGATGCTAGTGCTTTAAGACTTTGGTCTTAGAATTCATTCTCTGGCTAAATTTGTATAATAATAATAAATAATAATAATTTATTGTTAACAGTAAAGGCTGATTAAAAAATTGCGCTGAATCGATCATAAATTGCATTTACGCGTCGAAATATTTTAATAAAAAATTTACATTGACATAAATAATTTTGAAGCCGATACACTAGGGTTACGAGGCGTCACGATACAACCGCAAAAGAAGCAAATAACAATGCCGCACGCCTATAAGAACACATACATCAACGTTTAATCACAGACTTTAACAAGAGTGTTCAGTGATCCCCTCATTTCTTCCGTATGGAGCCTTTTCTTTCAGATAAAGCGGATTATAAATTAAAACTAAAGGATCTCAGATGATATCATTTGCTAAACTGTTTCTGTTTTATTTCAATTCGTTTAATATAAATTGCTTCGAACCAATCTGTTTTAATCTAATACCGGAAGCGTGCATAGACCTTGATATTGGAATGTGACTCAAAGCTGAGAGAATATCGAAGCAAATGTGTTGTCATTAATTAGCTTTTATTGTTGTTATGTCATAAAAACTAACAAAAAGGCAATTGCTTGTCAAAATGCAATAAAAATAGTAAACTTTGTAAGAACTATATACGTATGTCATAATGTTCAGCCATTACATGCATATGAACAAATATGCAGATTTCATTTATAATACACACACTCACAATGTTCACTTTTATTAAATGTTAGTCATATTTTATTTATTATTTTTAAATAAATTCAATTTTTTTAGTCACTTTCGGAAAATGAAAATATATTCTTCGATTTGCAACAGCCAATAGTAAATGTAAAGTAACGGAAATGTTTCAAACTATTATCAAGAAAACAAAGAACTAATGTATATAATATAATATATATACTGCAAATGATATGATTTGTACTTAAAAACTGCACAAAATATTATTCGTTCATATAGCGCTCATGCTGATAAATCCCACTACATGTCGCATATTTAGTTTGTACTATTTTGTATATGAAATTGGTGGGTATTCAAAATTCGCCATAAGACAAAGCAAGACTTTGCCGTTTGTTATTTACAATGGTTTTTAATTAAAATAAATTCAACTGTGTTTGGACATAAACCCTTCACATTATGTGGGTAATGTTACGATAAGAGCAAAAACCATTTTACATATGGTATGTCCAGTACCAAAGAATGGAGGTGCATTAGATGCGGCAATGTGTTTGAAATATCCATAAATAAGCATAATAGCGATCATTTTTGATCAGCGTGAAAACATGAAACGATTACTTTCTTTTCATGTGTTTTTGACCTAATACGTTCGCGTAATTTGCAGCAATAGGCGAAGCTTGTTGTTGTTGGAACAGACTTCACTATATACATAACAAATTTGAACTTATAAACTTTAGCTACTATTGATTTAAATTTTCGTCTACAAATATCCAAATATTCTTTCACTCACATTGCCGATGCGATTTTTGAAAATTTTATGCTCTGACCGGTTATACTGGCGGATATAACTTGTTGACTTCTTTTTTTTTTGTTTATTGCATTTTGTTTTTTTTTTAATGTTGTTTGAATTCAATAAACTTCTACAAAAAAAAAAAAAAAAAAACGTATACCACACATACGTATAGAATATGGATAAAAAGAAGAAGAGACTGACAATTGAAAACCAACTCAACTAAATTTATAAAGCTATAAATTTTCTTGTTTTTATAAATTCTCGTTAAAACGCGAAGTTTTATTCTGTATAATATATTTATAGATTGTTACAAATTAAAACATATGCTAATATGTTATTCTATACGTCTACGTCTACCGGCTACCATAAAAATGTGTTGTCATCGTTAAAAAAAAAGAAACAAGAAGTAGATCCGAATTATTCCGAATCTTGCATACACTACTTGGGTACGAACGTGGGAAATTCTTGAAGTCGTAGTTTGTACATAATTTCGAAAGTCTTAGTTGTTCAAACTGCGTAGACTTTTTTTTAGACAAGCTTTTGTTATCAAGATCCGCTCTCACAACACTTTTCGATAAGTGATTTCTCTTCATAGACCTTATAGCCCAACGGGCCCTCTTATTGACTGGTTAATCCCACATCTTTAGATTTGTAGCAAATTCATGAGGACGTCACAGTTTCTAACCAGTTACCTGTAACCGTGATTATGATCGAAGCAAGTTCGTTCCCAAATGTGAAATTAATTTAAACTCAAATAAATGAATCAAAAGCGGGGCTACGGCTCACTTAATCAAATTAAAACATAATCCCTATCTAGATCTAGAAACTTACTAACACGCATAAATTTACGATACGTATAACTTGATGTTCCCAGAGAGATTATGAAAGTGCCACGCCCTTATCTTTTAATTAAGAGTACAAACAAATTTGCGGCCAATGATTATTTAAATTTTTTACTTGTTTTTATTGATTTCTCCTACTTCTGTTCTCGATAAATGATAAACATGAACTATTAGGTCGAACTAGTAGTTCTCTTTACGCTTCTTAAGCAGAATAATTGTAAGTACTATTAATAATAACTTACTATAATGTTTGGCAACAAAATCTCCTCTATACTCGTGTTTACTTTATCAATAATAATGATTTTTGAAATGCCATTAGTCAACTAATAATTCACTAATTGGATCGTTTCATTCTATATTAATGCAATAACGAACCATAATGATTGCATTTTTTTATTATTGTTTGTACAAATGAAACGAATAAACTGCCTGGCAAACAGCCAGTCATTATTTTTATTATTATTATTGTTATCAGTCTCTATCGTCAGCGTCATCGTCATCGTCATCGTCATCGTCATCACTTTATGACATTAAAATTATGTGTATAAATAATGCATTAATAACGATAAATAAAACAAAAATTCGGAATGCCATAAATTATGTAAACAGCAATGAAACAGCGATAAAATCGAGAGGTTAAGACGATAGCAAAACAAAATTAGCAAAAAAGGCAGTAAAGGAATTTTTTAAAAGTTAACATATTAAACCACTAAGGAGCTTTAATTTGTCCAAAAATGATTTACACACATTCAGATATAAATTCAAAAATTTGAAAATATTTTCAGACACATGCACGCATACGCACAAAGTTGCTGTCCCCTTGCTAACTATAAACAAATCCATAGGTTCTCCCATTCGCCATTGCATGAATTTTGAATGACTACCAGCTTGAACAAACTAAATAACTAATCAAATCTTTTTTTTTTTTTATTAATAAATGGTTTCACTAAGCTTTCAATCACTATGAAGTACCGATAGGTACAGGATTTATTAAATTTGTGCGGACGTATGTAACACGCTGAAGGGCCTAAGAAGGGCCTATCTTTTATTATACCGATCGATTCAGAAAATGATTCTAATAATAGATGATCTAAGCCTCTTTACCCGTCTGTCCACCAGCCTGTCAAGCTATTGGTCGCAATTTTTGAGATATTTTGATGAAATTTCGTACACGCACGTACTTTGACCCAAGGACGAACGCTATTGAGAATGGTTTTCATTGTTCCATTTTTCCGACCGCTCTCCCACATAACGCTTAATTTTGAAAAGTCGTTATAAGCAAAAATATCAATTTCCCAAATTTTTGCGATAAAAGTCAGTGAGTAATAGTATGTGGACATTCCACATAAGTATGAAAAATTTGGTTCAGCGGGGACAATTTTTTAAACCTCTTCGCATATAAGTGTTCCTACAAAAACGGTATCTTTTTTTATTAAAGAAAAGGTCTGATTTTGAATATTTCACAGTGAAAATTAGTTCATAGTAATAAATTTGTAGGAAAATCAATTTAACAAAATTTGGACCATGTAGGTCTATTTTTGGATGCTACCGCTTATAAGGATTCCTCCAATATGTGGACTTTCATGAGAAATATGCCTTTGCATGAAAATAATATGTAACTTTTGGTGTATTATTACCAAAAAAAAAAGAGAATAACTGTATTAGGAGAGTGGGGTAGAGCATATAATAGTCAGCTTTGCCCGACTATAATGTTCGCACTTTTTTCTCATTTAAATTCGATAACCGACACCATCAACGATAAAGCTACATTAACTTCCAAACGATTTAGATCATTTTCTTAACCAACTAAGAGTCTCTATCCATCTGCCGACTTGTTGAGTGTTTAGACACTGCAGATAACTGTTTTCGAAATATTGCGTTGAAAGACGGTGTACTGAGATGTTTTGGACGAACGCAAAGACGATCACTACTGAAAATAAAATAAGCGACATAAAGACGTACTTTGAAGAATTCGTTATTTGTAAAATATTTGCTATTTTTTACATTTGTCCACACAAATTGACGGCAATTAGTAACTTGGGACGCTAAATGAATGTTCAAAATTTTATCTAGGATTGGAGCATTATTTGGACTTCTCCCCTTATAAATTTTTTTGACGGAAAATAACCCATACATAGTACTAAAGTTTAATTATAGTGACTATGATAAACTTAGTACAAAATTGTGGTCTAACATATATGTGTTGATCGTGCTGAATTTGGATTACGTTAGTTTATTTATGTTAATTTCGTTTTGGATTTTTTCTTTATCGGAACTCTCGTGAAAACTAGGTGTTGACTCGTTAACTCGTCTTTACAACGAACATGGTTTCTTATATGGCCAAGTAGTTCGTTTTTTGTCTGTCCCTCTTTCGAGATATCTGTAAATTGTGCTTCTTGTTTTTCATGTCTGTGACAGGTATATTCATTTTGTCAAAACTTTTGCAACGCACAGAAGGCAGCATCACAGATCCCACAATGTATATATATTCTGGATGAGCATCAAATTCAAAATCGATTTAAACATGTCCGCCTGTCCGCTTGTGCCATGCCCGTTGTAAACATTCTCTTAGCCGCAAAAATTACGAACATCTCTGTTTTTCAACAGGAATAAAAGGTTGGTTTTTTGCTCATTCCTCATGAACGTACAAAAATTTGAACGCACATTCTATGAGCGATGCTGTAGCGTCTCCCTACCCAATATTATAGTATAGTATATCAAAATTTTATTTCTTTTTTACTACCTCTATAAAGCGCAGAAACAAACTTTTTAAAGGACACGACTCTAACGGCCATATGCCTATGCGACAAAAACGTTTATTTTGAAAATAGAAAAAAATTAGCCAAACTCACAAAATATCATAGAGCATGAAAATTTAGTTGTTTGTACTTTTTTCGTCTTTTTTTGGATAACGGTGATGGGTATAAAAGATTCGATCACAGCCGAATATACTACAATTTTCTTGCTTGTTTAACTATATATTTTGAAATGATCATTATTATATAAAAAGCTACCTTCAACAGTAAGCATTTATATGGCACCAGCATCTAATTTCTGGTATTTGAACCGGAATATAGGACATAGAATCATGTTAGGCGAAGTTGTGTTCAATTTTTAATGTTTGGCCGTATTTAACAATAAGGCGCTTCGACACGAAATGTTATTACGAAGCTTTCGTTGAGATTAAAAGTGAAAATGTTGAAAATTGAAATACACCGAAGATACGCTCCGCTCGAAAAAAATAGTTTCGAGAAAGACGACATTAACACTTTAAATAGAGATAGTTTAAGTAGCGACTTCATAGTAGTAATTTTGAAAATTGATATCTTTATCAATATCAGGGAAAAATGTCAAAAATTCATTATAAAACAAATGAAAATCTTACAGTGAACCCACCGCTAAATACTCTACACCATCCTACAGTTACTCGTATCACAATTTTTCAAAATAAGGGAAGTGTTAGAAAGGGAAGTGCTTGAAAAGAGTTTCGATCCGAACTATTCTCAATAGCGTTCGTCCTTGGACCAAAATTCATCAAAATTCATCAAAATAGCTTGTGAGCTGTAATTTGGATACAAGAAAACAAGATCGACTGTCAGGCGGACAGACGGGTAAAGTTAGGTCGAATAAGAAAGTGATTTTGAATCGATTTATTCTTGTCTGCCCATCTGTCTATCCAGAATCACTTTCTGAATCGATCTGTATAACGAACTGTGGGTCTATTTCAAGTCCTTCTGGGTGGTGCATATATTCGCAAAAACTTAATACATCCTTGTACCACAAGCGGTGTAGGATATAATGAATGTAGTATATTTACATATATTGCACGTTATAAAAATTTTCATAAATATATCATATAATATATAATATAGCACAGTAAATAACACTGTAATTACACGAATTCTAAGTTTTATTTACTTAATGCTTAACAAATGTTTATTCGCATATTATTGGTTTTTTTCACATATTATTGATCGATTAATCCTTACGTCACATCATCACCCAATGCCTGGAGATTAGACCTGGCAGTATGCGTTATAATCATCAAATCATTCTCACATACGATGTAGAAATCAAAAACAAAACTAATTAACAGTTTTTTTTCTTTCTATTATGGCACGCATTTCTAATGAAATTCCGTAAAATATTTTCTGGAAAAACCAGCACTAAAAGATACGCAAAGTACGCAAATGAAATACGTCCACCCACAATTGCATCGAAAAATACTAACAAGAAAAAACGGGGAGAAAATATTTTCGATGTTATAACCAAGCAGTTTTATGATTAGTTTAAATAAAGCGCTAACAGAACGTACCAACAACGTCACAATGAGGCACATCCTGCATTTAAAGCACTACAATAATGACAATATTACCATTAATTATAGACCAACAGACAGACAGTCACAAGTGCGTAGAGAAATAAATTCGAACATTAATTTGTAGAAACCATGGTTGCGCATAATCTCATCACAGCGTAATCAACAATAAAAAAAAAAAAAAAAAAAAAAAATGAGAATAAAACAAATCATAGCAGAAGTCACTAAATTTCCCAACAACAAACAGACAGGCAGCATAACCATGTCACAGTTGTTATATATATATTATTGTTAAGAAAAATCAATATCGAAAATGTGTTCTAATTTGCATTTTCTATTTACTCATGCAGTAAAAATGACATCGACAGCTGCAGCACCGACAACATCATGGCCAATAACTAACTACTGCTGGTATTTTCGTTGGACGAAATTTATAGCGCCGGCATCCGCGCAAAATGCGTTCATATTTCAATAAAAAAAATTCATTAAAAATTTCAACGTAAATCAGAAGAAAGAAAAACTATGATACAACCAGCAGATAACCATTGTTTTAAGAACTTCAGTGCTTAATAGCACTGCTGCTACTGAATAGTTCAAGCTCTTTATCGATATCTACGTTTTTCATGATTTTCTTGCATAGCAACATTTTCAACGCGATGTGCATTACGCTGCATTGACCAACATAATTAAAATTTTGTATAAAAGAAACAAAACAAGGGAAACAAAGTTTTCACTTAAAGTTTAAATGACAACCAGTGAGGCATTTAAATAAAATGAATAACAAAACTTTTAGGAGATCAGTACGAAGGAAAGGCAGTAGCAGTTGCAACTGTCGCGGTAATGATGGAAACGGTGAGTATTACACAAGAAAACAAAAAAACGCCAAAAGTTTGATTGAATTTCAATTTCCATGCGGAGACAAAGCTACCTATTCATACCTATCTACGTACACACTTAAAAAAAAAAAAGAAGAAAACAATGATTTTGCTCTTTATTGCGGCAGAGTTTATGTACACAGTGCTGGTGAGTTAACAAAGAGTACAAAGAAAAAAAAATATGTAAATAAAATGCGCCGCACATTAAATAATGATTTTTAATTAGAATTGTTTGCCAAAAGGAGAATACATACATACAAGCATTGCCAACAAAAACTACATTCGCCTTAATTCGAATTTTTTTATCGCTATATCACTGGACTCATTGAGGCTCATTTGTTCATCCATTTTAAAGTTTACAGCTTGCGAATTAAATTTCGCTAACTTCCATTTAAAGTTTTTATCCAATATTTTAGCGCTGGTTTAAATGTTTTTCATTCAGCTTCACAATTACGTGCCTCACCTAAATTAAGCGACTCATATTATAAGTATTTAGAGTATATTCTTCTTAAATTAACTACGTAGAATTTGAATGTGTTAGAAGAAAAATTGTTAACATCTGCACACATAATATTGATTGATGTAAAGATTAATTGATAAAGTAACCGTTAATTAAGTTTAGAATCCTGAATTTATAGTGTAACGAGCGTTAAAAACGCGACGTCTGGCAATCGTAACTTTCTGTCTGATCAACGATCAAACGAATAATCGGAAAAGGACTTCAACGATTCGCTTAGAGCAATTGAACATTTCCACTTACTTACGAATGGAGGCTAAGTAGAAGGATGTGCGTTCCTTTTCTGAGTTAGTTGGATCGGGAGATGTGGGGGGATTTTATATTTTGTCTCTCGGACGCTCCTCACACATACCTACCCTTAAACGAACATATGGACCGACGCACCCTGGCTTACCGAACGGGTATACCCTAAGCCCTGCGCCTTCCTTCACCCTGCCCTATCTAATGGTCTCCTTCAGCCCATGATATCTATGCGCGACCGCTAAGGTGGCTCCGGAAACCCCTCGAACCTACATTCCTGCCGTCTATTGAAAAACTCCTTCTATTTCATTTTCTTCTTTCACATATCAACAACATATATTATAACACTATTTTTACTATGTGTATTCCTTTTAATTTAATGCAAAAATGACGAAAACAATAATAATAAAAATAAATCAATTATAAGAAGAGAATTCGAATTTGAAGATTAAATACATGCTAAATATACAACGCAATGATCTTTTAAATTATTAATTATGCATCAATTTTTTTTTACATAGATGTGGCCACCACTTACATGTTTATATTATACTCATTTAGATTGAACTTAGACATCAAAAAGTATGAAACCATGATCCCTTCCCTTAATAGAAAGGAGACACCAACATCAATAGTTATATATTTAGCAATTAAATGGCGTTATTTCCAGCAAATAAGATTTTAAATAAATCCCAAAGGATGCACAATTAATGGGGAAGTAACCTCACCCGACATGTTTGCTACTAAATTGAAATTTTCACGTATATACATTTTCTTATTATTTCCCAATCTTTACACACTAGATGTACTCTAGATATACTCTAATTTAACATTTGTTATAAATCATTAAAACATTAACGATAAAATAACTAAACAAATGACTCATTTCTTTTTTTTCTCGCTCTATTTTCTTTATTGCGAAGCTTAAACAAGAAGTCTATCGATTTTTCAAACTTTTTCTCAATCGTCTATTACTTCACTCACAAATCAATTCATCCCTTTTGCCTTTATCGCTACTGTACTGTCTTTTCTTTTTGTCCATTCTATACTTTTTCATATCCTCTTCATATGCTGGACTTGACCGCTTTGGCCTTGAAATTGTCGTCTCATAATTGTCATAATTGTCTATACGTTATGTGTGAATGTTTCATTAGCGCACCTTCTATTGCCACCACTTTTTTTATCAGTAGAGATTTTCATATTAGTTTGTTTTTTTGTAGTAATTCACAAATATGTTAGCAAGGAGCGTAAGGATTAGGCACACAATAATTTACCATTTTTACACTGTTGCTGTGGTATTTTTATATCAAACAATTTTCGGGCCTCCTCCTTAATAGCTTTTCAAAATTACATATCTCTTCTTCTTCACTAATAGTTTCTTGTTCATAAAAATTACTTGTTCCTAACTTATTTCACAGTTTTTCAATATGTCTTAAACTGCTCTCACGCTTTTCACGCTTTTCAATAATTCAGCATCACACTTTCTTTACTTCTTTCTAGATAATATAATTTTCCACCTATAAGACACTCTTTTGTGCACACACTTAGCAATCCCAGTCACAAATATTGAGCACATACGATACGGTCGTTGGTAAACAATGCAAACAGGTGATTACTCCGAGAAAAGTCAGAGACGAAAGAAATGATTTAGGACACAGTAGTGTCAAAGAGCACCTTCTGAGAACGACCCATTAAGTAATTGCCGACCCAAGACCCAATATTTTCTGAAAAGCGCAAACATACTAATTTATAAATCAGGTGATTGTGCAAAAATCTAATACCCTTAAGTATAAATCATATCGGTTTGCTTATGTTCCGAGAAGACTTATTGCTGAAGTAAATAGCTTCGGTAACACACTTCATTTTGCTGTGCCTCTGTAATTAACAATAGAGTTGCTAGGGTTTTTTTTTTTAAAGTTATGATTGAAATCTTTTTCCAAATTCGTGAAAAATAACTATTTATCAACCAACTCTCATATATACATACGTGTTATATAATAGATCAGCACAAATCCCTAGAACGCACCGTTCCATTAGAATCTGGATGCCAGAAAACTTTAGCAAACGAGCAGAATACTAAATATATATTTATGTGTGAGTGTAAAATTAGCAATAGATCTCCGCTTTTGTTTGTTTAAAAAGATATGTCTCTTTTTCACTATGCTCGGTCACTATACAGCAGTCGTAGCAATGACTGCTTTTAGTCGTAAAGCCAAAACTTGGCTTCGTTGACAATTTCTGCATGGGTTATAGAGAATTGATTCGAGTTGATTGCGACTTAAAATGGGCAAAGTTAGCTCAATAAAAAGTATGAGAAATATTATTATTATTATTACTATTATTAATTTAGCCAGAGGAATATATTCTAAGACTACAGTCTTAAAGCACTAGCAACGACGGCTATCGACTTTTATGAAAACTCAACCGCACTTGAGTTTTGAAACCGCGATCAAATCGATTGCGATTCCTAGAAGAAGGAACGAAACAGTTTAAATAAAAGGTGTCCTAAGTGGCTGTCTTGAGGGACGCCAGACGTAAAGGAAAACTCTTCCGGGATGATAAGTGCTAAGTAACAATACTATCAACCGTTCTCAACTTGATATCTGTTTCCACATTTATGGAGCCGAATAATGAAACTAGTCGTCCAACATAAAGGCAAAACTCCTGATTTCAAGAACTGATTAAAAATATTTGAAATAACACCACATAGCTCGTCAAAGCATGATTTGGGTATATATGGTAGAATACCATCAGGCCCAGGCGCCCAAAAATATTTTAGAGACCTCAAACCATGTAAAACGTTATTTTCTGAAATGATCAAGTTAGGAATCAAAACCGAGTAAGTGATCAGATAGATATAGATAATAGTTAAATCGGAATCAGCAGTTGAGAAATTTCGCCGGAAATGTTCAGCGAAGAGATTTCAGGTTTCAATATCACCAGAGGACTCGAAGCCACTGAAAGAAACCAACGAGCGATATATGAAGATTTTGCTTTTGGAGTTCACAAACTTATAAAAATATTTAGGACTAAAAAGCAGCGAGGATTTCATCAACGGAAGGTATCTGCAATAACATTGGTGGTTGAGGTAATTAAATCTATGCCTTACAGCAGAATAGGTGAAATAGTCATAAGCTGAACCATAAATTTTTTTTCCTATTATTGTAATATTTAATGCTCTTATTAAACCACGACGAGCACTTGCTTCGACGGAGAAGTTGTCTGATCAGAATGGATATAAAAATAGCTAGGCTTAATACATTATGGAACGATGACAATAGGGTCTCAACATTCCTAGCAGAAATATCGAGCGTAATGTGTGAAAGATGACATTTATGCAATAAGATATCGGTTTTATTAAAATCGTAACGTTTATTTGAGGAAGTTGGCCTTGACACATTAGAATGGTTCAGCGGACCATCATGCCTGTAATGAAAGGAGATGCAGATTGCTGAATGAGACGGATCCTCAGGTAAACTTAAAGGTGGACAACAATTGACAGCCATCTCCGGGAAATTAGCAAAGCAAAGATCAAGCACTCACTCTTCTCACTCTTAGAAGTACGGTTATACTGAAGTAAATTTCTACCAAATAATTCATTGAAAAAAACACAATAGTTCTATGAGATGTTGAAAGACTGACCATACAGCCAGAATTATCACTATAACACCAAGTGACTTGTGGCACATCGCCCCAAGTCCCCCAACGCTATGACTATGTCAGTAGGTTAAGGCGGCCACGTCAAAAATGAGGGCAGCATGCTTGTTATAAATAGATATATCCGCATTTGAGGGGATATAGGAGCAAGTTACCTATAACTCTTTACTGGCAGTTTAGAAAGTAGATCGAATTTTTGAGTTTAGACCCTTAACATTTTGGTAAATAAAAGTTACTGGGCTTGAAGAAACATTTTTTTGATGGTGGAAGAACTATCGCATTAGTATTACGGGGACGACCCCTAGGAATGAATTCCTTTATTAAGGGTGCAACTATCCGCAATGGTTTAATTAACAAAATTTATTTATTTTCAATAGGAACTAACAACTTAAAAGACGAGATAGCTCTCTCTTGAGATGGAGCCAATTTGAAAATGGTCACACGCTTCAAATTGGCGGACGAGACTTTTGAAACTTATCTTAAAAAGAATCAAAGGTATAACTAGCGAATTCCAAGAGATTTGTAATAGTGGAGCCGATTTACAGAACCATGGAGCAATTGATTTTATAGGACTAGCTAAAAAGTTTTTCAAAAAATTTTAGTGTAAAGGAGATTTTGGCAATGCCTCTGTAGTTTTCAGTACATTGCCTTACCTTATGTAACGGTAAACGTTTTTCAGGTATCAAAGTGCGTCAGATAGAAGCAAATTAAGGAGACCTCTAATTGGTTCATTCAAACGGGGCCATTAAAAACTTGGGAATATGGGAATATGAGAATATATCATAGCAGCAGTTTGAATTCGGTCAAAATATAGATGTTCAAAAAACTTTGCAAACAGATTGGAAACAGTCTGCGGCTCACAGGCTCCTATATTGATCAGGATGTATATATACATGTATTTTTTACTATGATCAATCGCTCAGGGAATGTTTTCTATTCGTATAATATGGTGGAGAGATGGTGGGACGGCAACTCAGTGGGTGCGTGCCCAATCAATAAGTGTAGTACGTTTACCGACTGCGCACTCAGTATAGCTACGACCAAATAAAACTCTGCCGCACTTGAGATTTGAGCCCGCGAACGCTATCTTCGTAGTCACGGTTCTTACCTACCCGACTGCTAAGGCGAATATCAAAGTCAACCTATAAACATCTCTTTGTATGCTCACAAAACTATAAGAACTTTTAGGATTCCTTTTAAAGTTCAATCTTACTTTCTGTAAATAGTCGTATAAGGGTTATTAAGCATAGTAAGGAACCACTGTTTAGCGACTACGTAGGACAAAATACGGAGGAGAACGTGTTTTTTAAACTTTAAAAATAATATCTAATAAATTTGAGTTCCCTCATCCATCATGGGCGACATAATCCCAATCAGATTTAGAGGCAAAGAGTGCGGAAATATTGGATTCAACGTGTCATAAAAGAAAGTCAAATTGTTACCAAGATATGTAGTGCTTTCAAGATATATAATATAAAAGTCCCAGCTTATTAAACTTAATTGATTACACAACAATTCATAATTTGTTTTTAAAAAATTATGTTCTTGTGCTTTGATACCAGGTTCATTCTGTCTGTACACCTCAGTATCGAAAGAAATGCAAATAGTTGAAGAGAAACTACATTCCGGCTGAACGAAGGTTTTGTCCGATTTATTGGTAGATCTATTGTACTCGAAAACACTAAATTCAATAATTTGTTAATTCAATTGCAAAACGCTTTTCGGTTGCATGAAGCCCAAGTTACGTATTTTCGCTTAGAATGAATTATACCACGCCGGTGTATAACGCGGAGCATGGAATCCAACAGCCACCCTATATCATCATTCGGTCCCATAAAGTCACACACCCCACGAATAAGAGTGACGTGTTGAGATTAGACAGGCGAGTTAGACGCACGAGAAATATATAGTAGGAATAAGTTATATAAAGATCATGCCTAAATGGTTTCGGACGGGTACAAGTGAATTTGTATATAATTTAAAATTGTTTGTAAATATTTATTATACTTATATATACGTCTACACATATATACATTTTCAATACGTAGGTTTTTCCAAGTTTTACATAAATTGAAATTTTGAAAATGTATTTTAATTAATTTTATTCAAACCAATTAATTCATATATATAATAAAATTCTTCGCATTTAAAGATTATGAACACCGCAACAACACTAATAATTTGTATAGCAACCCGAAGCTGACTATTTCTTCTTGCAGGGGAAAATATATTTAAGAGCACAAAATACGAAAAAAAGGAAAAAGCGGAAATATATGTACGAAATTATTAGGATTGGGCTAATGCAGCTTCTGCAATATGGTGGCCCCATAAAGTATGTATCCTGTGCGTGTGTATTTTTAACAAATGATTTGCAAAAAGCCATATTTTGGTTATTAAAACCGAGTGCTTTGTGTATGCGTTTGTGTTTTTACAAGCCGCGTGAGCACATAAATGAATTTTATGCTTTTTTGCATTTTTCGTTTTATTTTTTCTTTTTTTTTTTTTTAATTTTGTTGCGCCATTAAAATCTTCCGTATTTGGTTTCACTAACTATGATCTGAGCATGTATTCGTTTTATTGTATGTACATGTAACACATTTTTTTACGGTTGTCTAAATAAGATTGGATTACGAGTATATAATGCTTAAAATCAGAACAGGACAAAGAATTTGATTCACAGATAATACATCGTACAAAGCTTAATGAATTCAATCAAAAAATACTCAAAAATGCTCTCGTAGGAGCCTAAGCCGTCAATAAATAGAAAATATGATCGCGTAAATCGGGTTATACCGGATCTCGAAAAATGCTCCGTAGAAAGAGACACCAGGAAGTGTGATTTCAGTTCGTCTTCTATCTCTTAGAGATCCATTTAATATCCGAATAAATGACCTCTAGCGGTCACTTAGCCTTTTGTAATCATTTAGTTACTCCCACAATTTGCCATGTGTGAGAAGAAGAAAAAAAGGACTCAGTCAAATAACTTTGTTTGTTTTATCGGAATCGGAATATTGGATGGAGTTGCACAATAAAACATCAATTACTGATTTACTCAATTAAAACGACAATATTCTATGCGTCGTATTAGTAGAATCTAAAACAATCTATTATTTACATTACGGCGAGTCACTGATATTTTACGAGTATCAAAAACTTCTACTATATCACCGAATAGATTTTGTTTCTTCTGGTTTCGTTAACAAATTTCAGAACAATTTATGCTTGAATGAGTTTATAGAGCTTTTCATTAAGGAAAGTGGACATCGTTTTTAAATCACTAGACGGCTGTGTGACACTTTGGTATTCATGTTAAACCAATGCGCTACAAGCACACACATTTCAATTTTTAGCCTCAGCTTTTATCCGACTTAGCATCCGATCAAAAAGATATATGCTTTATGACTTTTTCCTTTAATGTAAACCTATTTTAGAATATGACGAAATGAGTGTAACTCAACCTTCCAATGAGGAGTATAAGAGTATTATTTATTTGCTGTATAACTATATTGATAGACTTTGATCATGCGGTGCAGTTTCACGATATGTTAAAGATGTCAAGAGTTTCGACTCGAATTGAACAAAATCTCTCATTTGTTTTATTGTTATTTTTTGGAAAGCAAATTTTATTGTGGTAGAATGACCATTCCAATCATTTGTTCATACCGTTTTTCGTTGTTGTATTGGTCGATGTAAAAGTTGGTAAAACCACATTGAGTACAAATTGTTGGAGTCCAACACGACACACATAACAAGAACAATAAATGAGAGTATGCTCCTCTCATTTTATTTTTTATTTACTTTATTTATATATATTTCCTTTTTTTATTTTATTTTTTATACTCTCCAGTTTTGGTTGGTAAAGTAATGACCGCACATGTATACATATTTGTGTGTATTCGGGTTTAAATTTAATAACGGAAACGCACACAGGATGACAAAATATTACTTCCGCTCAGGTAACACTCATTAAATTGTAGAATGACAAATATACACAAGCAACGACCAGCGCTTATTTAAGATGTTTAAACTTATTTATCAAATAGGAGAAAAATTATATTCGACTTGAACTAAATCCCTTAATTTCCAATATTTATAAAGTGACTGAATTTAACAAAGACATATTTATCTACTAATCTGTTTTAGCTTTTACGCCTAAAAATTCAATTCGGCAACTTGCACGCAACCCCGTATCCTTCAGTGATGGGTATATAAATTAAGATCAACCGGAAAAGGGGTGTTGTTAACGAGAAAATAAAAAAAGAAACAAAAACGAATTTTTTTTCAGTGCTCAAAAAACATATTGATGTATTTCTATATCATCGTAAACAATTGCTCCTTGAATTCTGCATACAATAATATAAAACCCCAAATATAAATAATACCTCCCCTCATATTACAAATAGAAAAATCCATGAAACAAATATTTTTAGCGTTTAAACATATTCCTGCATGGCCACTGTGTGGTACCCTTAGATAGGGGAACTTTACACCTCAATTTGTGCGAAAATATATGTTAATAACCAACGCAGTCTTTTCGTACATCTATAGATGGAAGAGAATGAGATGATCCTGTAACTTTTTCCACGTGTATACTTCGCTCTAATGAGCCGACCTTTGCTCTAGTAGGCCGACCTCTTTTATTGCCGTTTGTATGATATCCGGTACTACAAAGAGTATCAGGCAAATCATTGCGGCACTGACCAAGGGTTGATAGTTGTATGTTTGGGATATTCTCTGCAATGGTGTGCATAAATTTATTACGACAAAGTCCAAAAGATGATAGAATAGGCAGAGGTACCACTTACGGGTTACTTATACGATAGCGACTTAACTCCATTCCTCCCATGTGCTTCTGTGAGACTCATGCAGTATTTTTGGACAAGAGATATCGACCTTTTGTTTTGGTCGCTTATCATATCGCCACATATTGTCTACGGATTGCGAGTCAATATAAGAGGAAAACGGAGGAACAACTTTGTTATCTTTCTGAGAGATTTTTTCCTCATAGGTTCCCCTAGAAATCATCGTCTTGACTAGATCCTTCCCAGAGTCTACAATTAGGCGATATATTCTGTTGCATAGTTTCGATACAATGAATCCCTTGTTTCGATAAATAATATGCCAAGGAAATTGATGTGGAAAAATTATCGAAAAACACTATATGACTACTCATTCTTGATATCACTCTGACTCATCAGAAGACGGCATTATTGGTGACTCCCAAAGCTAGTCTATTTCTTTTATGTTCTTGCCAGGAGTGCATTTTCAAACGGTATGCGTACCCCATGCGACTACATAAAACAAATAACTTGTAGCCCCCTTTGTTGCACTTATTTAGCAAATATTGTTTCAGAGAATAAAACAAATTGGTGTTTTGTTGAACACATTAGTTCGTCTATTGGGAGGTGTTGGTCTATGGGACTAAATGAAAATGTTTCATTTAGGAGGTCTATTACAGGCCTGATCTTGTGTAAGCGACCGTGATTTGTGTAATCTCTCGGAAGATGTTTTTCATAATGTGTAAGTAAACGTGAACTCGTGCGAAATTAATGCGAAAATTACTCAACCACATTGTAATTATATAATTATTGAAACAACAATACAATTACTTAAAAGACACTAAAAAGACAATGCTAAATATGTCACACAATGACTTTAGGATCAATGATCTTAAGTTGGATCGATTTTGCATACTGATATATTTCAACAGTACACGCGAAATATGCATATTGCTGCGAAAATGCCATATTTAATAATTAGAATTTTCATGGGAATTAATTGGTTTGCTAAGAAACAAAATTGTAAAGAAAGGGCGAAACCAAGCACACATTCATGACGCGTTAATAGTGTCATGCAGCGGACGACTGGCGAAAACATTAACAAAAATTGACAGGTATTTAGCAGAAAACCGGATTAATGGATTAAAAATGTCCCGGTGAGATTGATTAATGGCACACTTACTAATAAATTACAATTTTTATCGTTCCACGATTAGCGTCCATACACATTGAATAACTCAATAATACTAAATGGAAAAGTGCTATTTTACGTAGAGAAAGGTCAACATCATTGAATTTAATCGATATTCCGCATTAATTTATCATTTTCACCAATAGATGTCGCTAACCAAACTACAAGCAAGCACCTATTATTATATAATAGCCGCCATTTATAGGAGGCTTCGCCATTTAATCAGAAGCACTAAAAAATATGTTCCGAGTCTTTTATTACCAATAAATTCCTGGAAATCTGTGGTTAAATTTTCTGAGAAGACGGTGGCGTACAATATTATATCACTAAAATTGATCGACCATAAAATTTTGCTTTGCTTCATTTGCTTAAAAAACTCTTTTATTTTTTTTCTTCGCCTGTGTGCGGTTCTCTTTTTAAGTAAAGTAACCAACGTACGTTGACATTTTTTTATATTAAAGAAAAAATTACAAAATATCATATGAAATATACAACAGTTACAGTACCGACACACTAACAAAACAAAAAACAATATTGAAATTGACAAGAAAAAAATTATATAAAAATTGGAAGAAAAATATTAGCAAAGACTTAGTACGAATATTGTGATAACTTTCAACATTACACTATTTTTAATTACGTATACTAAGTGCCTTTAGTTTCGGTACACATCAAAGAAACCCCGAATTCCCTAAGAGAATTAGCATATCTTCCTATTCAAAAGTTTCGAAAAAATTTCTTTACTCTTCTAGAGTAAGAAAGTGTATTGTTCTTACTTTTTAAATGAAGCAGTCCGGGGTACCTCTCCGCATAGTTTCTTTATTCACGTTAATAAAAAACAATTGTAAATGCGTGCTGTCTCCCCTCTGCGAACATCATTTACGAACATGTGTTTCTGACATACAACTTTGTTTTCACTTATATTTAAAATTAGTAAGGTCCGCAAGAGCAACTGTATAGGTAAGAATCGCGTTTATGTTCGCGGGTTTAAATCTCGATGCGGTAGAGTTTACTTTGGCCTTAGTTACAGTGGATGCTTACTCGGTAAAAGCATAACCACACAACCATTGGTTGCCGTTTTTTCCCTATTTTTTCTTCTTTCCTCAATTCTTTCCAACGATCAATGTATTACGCGAATAGGGGACATTTCCTGAGCGATTGGTCACATAAAGAGAAAAAGAAAAAGTAGGTGGGTCGCCAGTTGAGTGACTCCCTTCATCCTCACGATTCTCTAATGTCTCTAAAGAATATTTCGAGATTTCTAAGTATACTTTATAATATACATATATTAATTATAATACTAACGCAATATATAAGATGTAAATAAAAGAAATACATACTCTGCGGTATCGAATTTTAAATATAAAAACTATTTATTATAACTGTAAAATTGTAGCAAAATAAGTTTATAGATTTGAAAATCAAAATAAAAATATAGCCATGCAAGATACTGTGTGTATATATGCTTATATATATATATAATATATATATATATATATATGTATATGTATATATATGTGTACATATATATATATATATATATATATATATATATATATATATATATATATATATAT
>KK499861.1:406026-509090 GCA_000688715.1 Glossina pallidipes | reverse complement strand
TATATATATATATATATATATATATATATATATATATATATATATATATATATGTACATTTTATTAAGGGCAACATTTTGCACAGCTGGTTACTAGAATACTGTAGCTCTCTGGAAATCGTAGCTGCTGGGTTGTATGTGTCTGAGAAGATGGCAGCAACAGCACCAGCAGAACTATAAATTTGTATACGTCCATGCATGTATAGTAAGTGTTTGTGTTTATATATATATGAATATTTGAATAAAGTGTAAGTGGACTAAACAACAACAGCAATAATAAGTGAAACCATCAAAAATGCTTGCAAACATGCCTGTATATTATTATATTAATTTGTTGTATTATTGTTGCAGTTGCAGTATAAAAATAGCACTTTCATACATAGTTCTATATTACAACAACAATAAAAATTTAAAACAAAATAAGGAACTGACTCTTTTAAAGGAAACAACTTCAACATATAATTCTCTTATATTTTTTTTATTATTTTTTTTTTTTTGTATTTTCTTGTTTTAGTTTTTCTCGTAAACAGTGTTACATTTTTAACATGTAAATACATGTCTGTGAAAATTTGAAAAATATTTCTTCGTGCTGTTAGAGATTACATTTTTTTCTCCTTATTGTATGTAATGTGATGACTGCTATGTGTATTGGTGTGCATTTGTGGGCGGGTGCATGTATGTATGTTGTGCGGTTGGAAAAAGTGTTATATTTTCTCGTCTTGTTTTGTCATGCGGAAATAAGCAATTATTTGCTTTATAAGCATGTTTCATGTTCTTGTATATACATATGTACGTTTGCATACGTATTTGAAAATATTCATAATTCATATTCACTCGCATCCCCAATTATTTATACATATGAACACACACAGGCACACATTCGCAAAAAATCAAGTTGAAAAATTGCAAGTATTGTGTTATTGTATCTGTCTTTTTCTTAGACCCAGAACAAAAAAAATTGAGGTAAAATAAATACTTTGTAGCATTTTACACTTCCGTACATGCACACACACAGGCATGCTTGTGCATACATAAGCATAAACTTTAAATCTCACCCACAATTTATTCGTAAAAAAACTGTATTCGAACTTGACTTCTTAATAATATCAGAGCGAACTAACCCAATAAGGGCGGACAAGAAAATTTAAAAATGGAATACGTCTCACACATTGCATACTTTTTAACTTTCCGTCAAGACTATAAAAGTGACGCTGTTACATTAGCAGCCGTTTGACTGCTTGCTAATTCATTCTCATCGTTCGTATGTGCAAAAATTCTGTTAAAAGTTCCTTGAAATGTTTTTAAACCTAAAACGTATATTTTTACGTTTCTAAGTGCACATACGGTATCGTACACATATTTACATGTGTATATATACGAAAAAAAAACTAAAGGAAAGGTAGCAAATGTAATTTAATTTCATTTAATTGTTTTTATTAATTCACATACTGAAAATATTTAAAATCTGAAAACTTTGAAGTACTGCTTCGGCCACTTCACATATTTGTTTTACATGACTGCTTCTCCAGCACATTTTTAATGTCTACGCATCGTAATTTTCTTAACTTGAAAATAATGCACAATGTGCAATAAATAGATACTTATAGACCCCAACTTATGCAATTTGGCTTATATTTGATTTTTCCGATTAATAGACATATCCTCGATTCGTCGAGAATCGACATATTCTCGATTTTTGAGAATTTGGAGTTCTTGTACAATAAGGACGACCCTTGCAAGATAGAACAGAACATCGTTCTTACTAAGCCAACTCTTTCATTACCCCTATAACTTTATCAACAATTAATTTCCTTAGAAGTAATTCACGTTGTTTTTATAATATTTTGTTATGTATAGTGCGTATTGATAAGAGCGTACTTAAAAGCATCGCTCCCCGAGTTCTGCAAATATGAGCTTCTTGCGTTATAATCTTAATCTTGTATGAAAATTTCATGCGGGCTGCCTGAACTAGTCTTCCTTCGTTACAAAAATTAAAAGTTTTCCACAGCATGATTTTTTAAAAGATCTCCATACCCTGGAAACAATTGCGGCATCCATTCTGGTTTTTTTTTTAGATTTTTCAGGCCAGGCTCGTTGCCGTCGATGTCAACGTTGTTTTATTCTCGACATCAGCATCGGCATCGACATCCTGGTAATCGGCTTTGAATGGGTAAAACGCCAACAAGGCTGCTTTTTAATGGCTTGGAAGCTATCTATTACTACTTTGCCAGTCGGTAGTCCAATCTAAAAGCATTTCATTGTCTTCGTCACGAATTGTGAAGAAAAAATATTCTCCTATATTCGTGTATAAGCGTTGTTCCCTAACGAAAATCGCAAATTTTTCGAAAAAATTTTCCAAGTTAATCCTAAGCTATACAAAGCTTAAAGACGTTGCTCTTTTGGAGGTTTTAATTAATATTTTATATATAGTCAAAGGTTACGGTGCGACCGTTAGTAAAAAGTATAACCAGTAACTTTAAATATATTCTAGGTTATTGTCCAAACATTAATTGGAAAAGCACACTGAACAAAAATTTCAATTTTTCGCATTTTTAAGGCTTAATATAAGGACCACTGTATGTACGACTAGGCCCCAATTAACTTAAAATTGTTTATTTTTCTTAAAAAAAAACGCTGAATAGTCTTTTCTTAAATTAAAAGTAAATGAATTCGCATATGTATGATTGTTATTATCATCACCTGACTAAACGTCCAGGAAAAAGTTTTCTCCCTAGAGGTATTTCATCAGGGAATTTCATCGTGAACCTTGATATTATACTTCCTGATATAATTTTTCATACATATACACTGTGGCGTATACGCACTTAGAAACATAAAAGTGTATATACTCTTTCTTTGTAAACATTTCATAAAGTGCGCTGCGTGACGTCGTAATAAAAAATTTTTAATACAATGAAATGGTAAACAGTCAAATGCTAGGCTGCTAATGTAACAACGTTTTATGTTAACGTAAACCTGAGAACGTATCCAATAGATGAACTCTTTCTCATTTTTCAATTTTCTTATCAACTTTTATTTGTCTCTCTGGTAATACCTTTTGCTTCAAATTCCATTTATATGGGGTAAATGACTGTATAGTTTGTATTTGTCGCTTATTATCTAATTTGTGTATGTTTTCCAAGTTTGTCGACTTCGTTTATTGCCCGCATACATTTTCAATTTTATGTCGTTTCTTAAAATTAGAATACGTATGCATGCAGTACAATCAACTTTATGCGCATAAGTATATTGCTATGTATGTATACTTTCACCGCACCCCACTTATACAAACGCAGTACATAGAGTAAATGCGCATACATGCTAGCATTATAACATTTCGTAAATCAGTTCCTTAAGGTTCGTTTCCTTTCTTATGTATAAACGCTGAACAGATGTCGAGACATGAACAGAAAATATGTTCACATTTTGATTGCTTTTCATCCGGGACATACTTTCACTACGTGTGAACTGATTTCGAGTAAAAAGCCTTGCTGTCTCCAACGGAAAAATGAAGGAAAAACATGAATACGAAGGCATTATTCGACTTCAGAAACAACAAATAAAAGTTTCATAGAAGAAGAAGATTCAAACAATTTCTTAAATATGTCCGAGTAGCAAAATTCCATCTTTCCCACCCCACTAGGTACTAGAACAAAAAAAACAAAAACGAATATTCCTTCTCCCTAGGGAAGTGACATAACATGCCTCTTCCTCAATCACCATCATTTTCGTTAATGAGACACCAATACTGTCCCTGTGTAATGTGTGGCCCGTGTCGTTTACTTTAACCGTTGGGCAAATTTGGCAATAAGAAGTTGTCTGCGATAACTAAGCCACGCTGCTGTTAAGGACACCATTTGGGCTATGCAGATGGCAGAGTTGTTACATTGCCTTCATGGTCGCTATAGCTTGCGCCGGTTTTTAGACTAAATAGCTATTGATTTTAACTACGTTGGGCTTTTCTCTACCGGTTTCCCGTACGCTGATGCGAGCAGTGGTGGGATGAGTCAATGTCCCACGGAATCATTTGATTACGCTCATCGTATGGCTTGCAACTCTTCTTTCAACTATGACCGGGCAGCTTCATCGCTTCTATCAATTAGTCGTTAAACCGGTGTTAATGGAAGGGTGATGGCGTTGTTATCGCTATTAATGGTTAAGATAGCGACATCGTGTTTGCTTACTAATATTGCAAGTGTTTTCAATTGATCACCTGAAGTCGACCATCGTTCAAATCACCAACCTCCTAGCATCGGCAGTAGTGCTCGTAATGAGTGAACTCGGTGGTTTTTTAGAGATTACAGTACTTTGGAGTGTTATCAATGTGGTACATAGTACTAAAGTCGTCCAAGCGTTTGAGGAAGTGCCTTTCAATCTTTCCGTTTTCCTGTGTAGTTATCCGTTTTTGACAACAGGTGCTGTTTTACTAATGCGCTTTCGCCCTTCGCGTCCATTATGACATTATTTCAGGCAATGGCATAATTTTCGTGAAGTTCTGAATTACTGCGCGTCATAAACATTCTTATACATCGCGTGCGGTGTACAGAAGTTCATGGTGCGAACGATTTTTAAAGAATTGTTCGTAGCCGAAAAATATCAACTATAGAAACCAAATTTTGTATATATTACATGTGCGTTATCTTTTTTTAATTCATTATTAAATTTTATAACGTCCGACGGCAATGAATACATTTTTGGCTTCGAACAAATTCTTAATATCTGGGTTCAAAATAACACAAAACTACTTAAACTTTCTCAAAATTCAAGCAAAACTTGCCATTAGTAAGCGTGAAATAAACCTCTTTATGTTTATGAGATAATAGAATGAAAAATAAATTATAGCAGAAACAGTTAGGCGAAGAGTATAGATAACAGAAAGATAATAGACGAAGAAAAAAGAAACAGTAGTATCAGTACATACTCCAACGTGGAGATAAATCGGTCAAAAGAAGTTGGAAACGAAAGCTAAAGTCATTGAAAAAGTTCGTATTTGAGGAATTATTCCTTAATCTAACTAACCCTTTTCATCAGTTTTAGAAATCAACTCTAATAGCTGATGACTTTTCTGCACTATTGAACTTAAAATCAAATTGCATACACTGCTTGATTTCGTATTAAGGTCCATTTTCGTATTAATGCCCAATTGCTAAAATCGTTTTTATAACGACTTTTACTAAACATTACAGGTCATAAATATCTAACACAATAAAAAGCAGGTCTTCTGTCTGATCATGTCATTCGAGAAGTAAAAATAAGGGAAATAACTTCCATCGACAGCATATGGTTTAAGAAGTAAAAATGAAGACTTAAAATAAATATAAACAACCAATAGAAAAACATAGCAATACGAAAATAAATATACAAACAAATAAACTTTTTTATTGATTAATAAAATAAAGAATTAAATTAAAAATTAATTTAAGAAAAAGAGTATGTTAATAGACTACTAAGAGCATTAAAGGAATTCAAAAATTGCTTAATATTGCATTGACGAAGTTTTTGTAACAACAGTTAAACGAATATTTTTCATCATACCTGTAATAAATTCCGCGATTCTATAAGAATAAATCCATAAACTTTGATTCGTTATACAAAATTATCAAAGGGCATCTTGATACATCTCTGACATCTTCAATTGCAACTAGACTCGTTCCGTGGCAGGAGGTTATCAGTAACTTGTTGATATGAATTTATGTAAAGCGAATTTTTTCTTTTTAATTAACTTCTAAAGGCCAAAATAAAATCGGGTTTTTTAACTCTTACTCCTCATATCTTGTGTTTAAATACAATTCAATTGAAAAGTGTAGAGGAAATTCCGGTTCCTATTTACTAATTTATTTGCCTCGATTGGAAACCTCGTTGATTCTTTACGCGTTATCAGTGATAGGGATAGTATGTGAAGATTTTTTGTAAGATATATGAAAAGAGATTGAAGGTGCAGAATTGTTTACAAATTTTGGCAAGCTAAGAGCATTATATAGACAATTGAAATGTAACGCAAGCAAAAAATAAATAAACCAATTTAATTACCTTCACAAATTTCAATTGCCTTGGTTCAGTTGTTTATAAGAAAACAATTTTGTTTCAAGTACATTTGCAGCTGTTTTTTCTTATAAATGCAACTCTAAGCAACCAATGCTAACCATGAAAAACCAATACTAACGCAAAATGCGAATATTAATTTTAACGTAATTTGCTAACGCTATATGCATACGAAAGCCAAAAAAATCGAAACTTGAAAGTAAACCTAGTTTTAAATGCTGCTGATCAATTCTTTTTAATGCTTTCTATACTATCAGCGGTGCGCTAATGCCATCTTCCGGGGCGTCCTGTTTTAGTTTTCTACTTACATCATGTTGGTTTGTTGGAAATGATTATTATTTCACTTTATTTCAGTTTATTACTTCCAAATGTTATACAAATTTCGGTCTATTTATTTCTTTATGATATTGTCGTTGTTTACATAATGTTGTTTGTTTGAAAATAAACAATTGACAACCTCTCCTCTTATTTTCCTCATTTATTTTTTCAAAATAAATAATAAAGTACGATATTGAAACATAACATATAGAAAAGACACATAATCACTGGCCAAGCTACCATCTTGGTGATGGTAAAGAGTAAGCGGTCATATTTTGCTTTATTTAGTACAATGGAAAATATTGTCATAAAAATCAACATGTGTTATTTTCTCTCAGATTTAGAAAATTGCTCATTAAAAGGGACAAAATACGACAAAGAAAGACTCTTATATATATATATATATATATATATATATATATTCTCTTCATGACAGAGTTCTAAGTTAAGGGTTTTCATAATTGTTCCGTAAAATAATTATGAGCTATTCAAAGGTTAATTCAATCAATATTTTTATAATATGTGCCACATTAAAAAAGCTGAGGTTAGAGATTGACTCATGGCAACTCTAAAGTAAGGGGGAAAAGGAAAAGCAATTACCAGCGATTTTCTTCTATATGCGTCTGGAAATTCATTGTTAATTAATATTTTGTTAATTTTTTAAATTTGTAAAATAATATACTTTAGAATAAAAGGTAAACAGATAAGAATTAACCGAAGTGAACGCAAGTATAAAACGGCAGAACAGTCAATTAAGATAAATTGTGAAAAAATTAAAGAAATCTTTTAAGTGGAATAGTTATCGCGACCAATGGAGGCGGTGCCCAGGCTGCATATGGTGTGGTTTCCCAGCAAAACCAGTCCAGAAGGCACGTCTTTTTCTAATTTAAAGAAGGTAAGGATTGAAAAATCAATAAATTTTCTCTAATAATAAGTTTATAGAGGTGCTTATAATTTTTATAAGTACAGGGCAAAGCGGTAGTAGTAGAGTGACTCATCTTTTAATTGTTTAATTTTTTCTTACATTCTTTGGCTTTGTTTTTCATAAATTCTCATGTTTATGATTTTTAGTATATTGCGGAATTCTATCAAGAGGATCCGGACGCCTACTCTAAAGAAGTATTCGCTTTAGAAACCTTGCGGAATCAGGCTCTTAATACAACGAAAGATAATTGCACAATCTTGAAACGATATTATTGTCAACTACACTCCTTGCAGAATCGTTTTCCTCAGTTGCTCGAGAAATCCTTGTTCACATTTACCTGGAAAGGTTTATACGACAATAAAGTGCATGAATACAGCGATTTACGTTACGAACAAGCCGCTGTTTTATTTAACATAGCAACAGCACATACTCAAACTGGAGCGTCGGTAACTCGAGGCGATGTTGATGGCATGAAGTTAGCCTGCACTCATTTTCAATGTGCTGCCTGGGCTTTTGGCGAATTGCGTGAACGTTATGCGAATGATGTTGATGGTGATATGCTTGCTAAGGAATTGTTAGTATTCATGCAACAAGTGTCCTTTGCCCAGGCTCAGGAATGCATATTGGAGAAATCTTTGCTTGATAATCGTAAGCCCAATATTGTTGCCAAGGTTACAGCACAAATTGTGGTGTACTATGGCGCAGCTTTGGCGGCCCTTTTAACCGGCGGGGATGAAGGTCCTATAAAACAATTGGTGGAGAATTCAGTTTATAAATTATGGAAAAAATATGTACGATTTAAGATATCATACCTAAATTGTATTCTCTACTTATATCAGGCTCAGCATGCCGAGGAGCAAAGAAAAATGGGAGAAAGATTAACTTTGTATGAGGTAAGTTGAAAGGATTTTTACTTTAAGAATCGGTAAACTACATTTCTTGCACATAGGCCGCTTGGGAGAAATTAGAAGAAGCACGCAAAGAATCTAAAGGGTTACCTGACCAAAAGGAAATCAATGAATCCTTAATTTTTACAGCAGATGTGGTAGAAGCTAAACGTAAAAATGCAAAAAATGAGAATGAATTTATTTACCATGAAGCCGTTCCTGAATTAAATACAATTGCTGCCGTGCAAGGTGCAAATTTGGTAAATGGCATTAGTTTCTCTATAACGGATCCCGAGGTAGCCGGAGAAGATATATTTGCTCGCTTAGTTCCCATGAAAGCCCATGAGGCCAGTTCTATGTATTCGGAAGAAAAAGCCAAACTTTTACGGAAATATGGCGCAAAAATCGAAGAAAAAGATGGTGAACTCGCCAGTTTCATGACTTCTCTCAGCTTGGAGAATTTAAACATTAACGAAGAGAAAGCCAACAAAATTCCACAAGGAGTAGTAGATCGTTGCGCTGACTTAAATGCTAACAAGTCGGCAATACCTGAGCTAATTAAATCTATGTCTCGTTTAGCAGATATTTGCAACGAAGTAGAGGCTCAGCTGCACGAAATTGGTAACATTTTAGCTCTGGAAGAAAATGAAGAACGGGAATTTCAACAGTTAAGTGGCTTACAACGTACACCTAACGCTCATATTACGGAATTAAGTAGAGAATATCAGAAATACACGGAGGCTCATAATAAAGCCGGAGATTCGAACGATACTTTGCGCAAAGCCATGGAATTGCATATAAATAACTTAAAGATATTAGCTAAGCCTCTCCAAGAAGTACAACAATCCGTACCAAAATTAAGCTCAGAGCTTAATACTGCGGAAATATTCAAAGATGTTAAGTTGATAGTGAACAAAGTAAATGAAATGAAAGCACAACGATCTCAATTTCATGCCGATTTGCGTATAGCTGTCAATGAGGATGATATTACGGCCAAAGTAATAGCTCATGGTAAAGATGAAGGACTACAGCATCTGTTCGATCGTGAATTGTCTAAACATGAGCGTTTACTTCAACTAATAGATCAAAATTTACTAGCTCAAGAAAATATATTGAAAGCATTAACAGAGAACTATGCTAAAGCAGCGCCCATTTTAAAAACCTTAGCCGACGTTAAGCATAAAAGGGAAACTTTCTTCACTTCCTTGGCAGCATCCTACGATGTTTATGAGGACTTATTAAGTAAATCCTCCAAAGGTCTAGAGTTTTATACTAAATTATCAGGTGCGACAAAAATTTTCATAATTTTAAAAAACAGCAATATAAATTTTTATACTTCGTACTTTAGCTAATGTGCAAAAACTTTTGTCACGTTGCAAATCAGCTCGCGACGTACAAGCTGAAGAACGACAACAACGTTTAATTGGCGTAACCAGTAAAAATTCAAACAACTCTTCAGTGCACTCTAGCGACACCTACAATTTTAATAGTTCCACAAGCGGATCTGTGAATTGCGGAACACCGAAACTTCGGGATTACTTGAAATCGAAAAACATTTCCAAAGAATTAAAAATGGCAACAGTCAGTAGTCAACAATATATTCCGTCGATCAGACCAAACCCTTTGGGTTCAGAGGATCCTTCGCAAGCCGCTTGCTCGGGTAATTCCTATTATCCTAATAGTACAGCAGCCTCAGTATCCTTTACAGTGGGTCCTAACGAACCGCCACCACCTTATAGCCTGCAGCAAACACCCTTTTATGATGCAAATATTACGGGTATGCCAAATTCAGATGTCAGTCGCGGTTACACTAACCCCATGTATATGCAATATCAACAGAATATAGCTCCTCCGGCTTACAAAGCCCAAGCTTCGCCCAATTCTCAATTTACCGCGTTAAGTGCCAACATAGCGGCTTTGTCACTACAAGAACAACAATATATCAATTATAACAACAATTACTCCACGAATACATGTAGTGGTCAGTTAGCTTACAACTCGCCCCTAGGAAATTCTGAGGGAAATATTAACCATTACATGACACCGCAGGTGGGTTATAATATTTCTTGTGGTCAATCAACACAATCGCAACCCCCGGAGCAACAGCCAGTATCTTCACAACCTTATGCTGCATCTGCTTCCATAGCATCAATCCCGAACCTGTTCCCAATGGGATATAATGTTGCAAGTGTGGCTCCCGCTGTCTCTGCAAGCTCTATGCCAAATGTGGCCCCATTAGTATATGGAACTTCAACTATTTCTGCTGCCACACCAGCCACCTCTATGTATGATCCAACGTCTGGTACTCCCAATATTTCACAAATGTACAGTCAAACTGTTTCAACAGCAACTATACCACAACTGCATGCAACGTATGGAACCAGTAACAATTCCACAGCAACTACTTCATGTAAGGACAACTATGCACAACTTATACAACAGCAACTTACAAATTATAATAATTATACAGTTTCAACAAGTGTTCCCACTACACAGCCCCTATATATCGTGACCACCCAATCAATCCAAATGGAACCGATAAGTGCCCCAGTATTACAATCAACATCATTGAGAAGAAATCAGCAACCATCCATATTATCATCCCAGGCAAACCAGCCTCAATTTCAACAATCTCAAGCCACACAAATACCAAGCTCTCCATATAATCTACAAAACCCGTCAGACCCAAATATCGCGTTCTCGTCGTTGATAAACGCGATACCTCCATCATCAGTTACTACGAATATAACTTGCGCTGCACTTCCGGTAATTTCTAGTACTGCAAATACTTCCTCTTATAGGGCTTATGGTTCCAGCACGATACACCCAGGTTACAGTTTTAATACACAGTCAGGAATATATGAATATGGTAGCGGCTATCATCAAACAACCGCTGTAAGTCTACAACCCCATGGCCAGTACACTTCAGCATCAGCTCAAGACGGCTTGAAATCGCAACTAGGTACAACAGATTCCCAAAAATCAGGCAAAATAAATGTAGCCACAGGTTTTGATGTAAGTGAAAAAACGTATTAACATATTTTAGTTTTCGGTACACTTTCTTTGTTCTTGTTTATTTTTTTCTTTAAAACTGCTTACATTTAGTCACCCATTATATCGCACACTGCTAGAAAAACGCCATATAATACGTCAGTAACATGCGAGTCGTTATCCAGCATGAATTATTATAATCCGCCGTATGGTTACCAAGCTAATTACGTAAATTCCGGTACTCTAATCAATCAAAATTTATCAACCATGACTGCAACAAACCAAGCATCAGTTCCACCGCAGCCGACGATTTCACCAAGCACAGTAGCTTATCAGCAATTTCCGTGTGCAGCCATTTACATGCAAAGTGGTACCGGTACCACAGCTAATACCCAAACGACAAAGAGCGCAACAACTTATGCTACCAGTACTCAGCAGGCTTCTTCAACCCCAGGGCAAGCGGAAATGCAAGCAGCAGCTCAATCAGAAGGTAATTCAGAAAGGACTACGTTACATAACAAGACAAAAGCTGATAGTAATGCAAAGGATTCCAACCTGATCGTATCGACATTTAAAAGATCGTCGAATATTGATTTATTAAGCGACATTGATTTTTCGGATTCGAGCATAGTAGGACCACCACCCATGCTCCCAGAACTTATTTTAAAGCCCGAAGTCTTATCTAGTCCACCATCTACACAAGTGGCAGATAATGAAATCCCCCAACTAACCCAACCCTTAAAAGACGATGAAAAGCAGAAAAAAGTAGAGGTTCGTTTTCAATTTCGTTTATAATTTATAATTTTTGTATTTCTGATTGAGAATTGTTTTTTTTGTTTGTAGGATTATTTAGCTACCCAAATATCCCCGATTACCAATACAACTTCGTTGCAAATTAATTCACCGGTAGACTCACCGGCTGCTCGTAAATCCAGTTGTGATAATCTTTCCAACTGCTCGGACCTAAGCTCTTTGGAAAACTTTGAATGGGATTCAGTTTCTAGACGTAGCGAATGCCATGCAGATAAGCATTCCTCTAGCAACAATAATAATACCAATACATTCCTAACTAAGTCAATCGATCCATTCTCAGATGATAAAGTTTTGAAATATTTTCACAAAGAAGTCGAACGTTATGAAAAAATCATTGACACTTTAAATGTGAAAATGTTAAATGGTCATACACCGCTAACAACGAAATGGAAAGAACTGCAAGAGCTATTGAGTAAAGATAACAATAAGCGCAGCACAACTATCGCGCGTTTGTTCCCGGAAAAAAATCGTTCGTTGGACTGTTTGCCATACGATCATGCTCGCGTTAAATTAGATAAAGAAACGGATGATTATATAAATGCGGCCCATATCAAGGTGAAAACCAAATATGTAAAAAAAAAAAATCCATTCGATATTGATAAGTTTGATTCTCAAATTTTTACTAGATTAGCTGTGAATTTCTTCTTATTTATTGTTGAAGCTTTGCAAAATTCTAAAATTATGATTTCAAAGCTCAAAAATTTCTTGCGAATAGCGAAAAGTATTCGATGGATTACAACATCTCATGAAAAGAAAAATTCAAACGTCAATTTGACACATTTTAATAAACAATAACGATTTTTACATGTCGTTTTTCGGTAACACTTATGTATATATAGTGCTTTTGAATTTTTTTTTGGAAGCGAAATTTGTACGTTTGTTAAACATCCAATATTTGCTTTAAGCTCTATCGCAACTATTTTGAATCTCATAAGAAATAAAATTTTTTTAGGACCTCGGCAATGGCTGCCCAAATATCATTATAGCCCAGACACCACAACAAAATACCGTTAATGATTTTTGGTCAATGATGTGGTCGCAGAAAGCACGAACAGTTTTATGTTTGCATCCGTCCAATGAGGTTTGCTTTCCAATAGCCAAATTTAAAACTATATTTTATTAATTCTCATTCTTTCCAGATCTTGGACCCCTTTTGGCCACAGACATTGGAAGAAGAGAGTCATTTCGATGATTTCTCTGTGAAATGTGTAAAAATTGTATCTCTTACACATTGCCAAGAATATCAATTAAAGTTATCCATGATAAGCTCGGATGCTATCGTTGAACTGGCCATATTGCAAATTAAAACCTGGACTAAGAGGTAATCTAATTGTTTGAAATGCACTTAATAAATCTCAGCTCATTTTAAATGGCATTTTAAAGTAACCCTTCGCAAGTGGTGGGTATCGGCCGTAACATATTACAAGCTCATCAGCAACGCTGCTTAGATTTCAATACTCCTTCAGCGCCCTTAGTAATTAACTGCTTAACAGGATCCGAGAGATCTGGCTTAGTAGCTGTAGCACTCTGTGCAATATTAGCTACGCAACACAAACGTCCAATATTAATAAGTAAAAGAAAATAATTATATACAAGTTTTGCAAAACAAAATAAATCACAAAACTTATTCTCTTCTCCCAGACGTAGTTGATGCATGGCACCGCCTCTGCTCGCACCGCCAACAAGTTATACGGGATATTGAAACTTTGGAACGTTCGTTGCAAATTGTTTTAAGTCATGCTCATGATCTGTTAAACAAACGTAAGTTTAAATGTTTCCGTAAATAAATAAGGACTCCTTTTTTTATCATGAAAAATCGACTTTAGGAGGGATTATGACTTCTTATCAAATGAAAATTGCTCCACAAGTTACCGCCCAGGAGAAACAAGCCACTAAGGATCCTCTTAATGAATTGGACGCTTTATGGAAACTGAAATGATAGGACGATGTGCTGACACTGCTTATTCAAAATAATGGTTATCATATTTCTATTCTATTGTAAGCTATAAATCATTCACATTTGAATTGTTGAACAAGTGTTTAAAACAGTTTTTTCTCTTTCTATTTTAATAATGATTGCTTAAATTTTCAAAGAATTATTAATTACGCGAAACATAAATATTTATTAATCCTATACACGTTTCTTATACGTATGCATATTCTTATATATATATGTATGTATGTGAGTGAGTGTGTTGCGCCAAGCATATTCAGATGCCTTAAATCTAAATGATATAATTTCAAATACAATTCAAAATATATAAAGAAAAAATTCTCTCAGTTTTTCCTTCCTTATTATTTGCATTTGAAATTAATATCTATCGCAGAGCTGTATTAAGTTTGCGGACTCGTCATTCTGAAATAAGAATTTTTCTTTAAAAGTATGGCATATTGGCCCTTTTTTTACCTTTAAAGTTATAATATTCTCTCTGTGTTGCTGATTATAATGATTACTTAGAATGCGTTATTTGCTTATTGGTGCTCCCGAATTTTTAATTAAAACGGCTAAATTAAGTCTAGAAAATTAGAGTTGACCTTTGTGCTCTCTTTTTTGCTAACGTTGCAAATCAAGGAGGTAATCACATAAGCAGGCGATCGTCGCCGTAATTATCGCCTGGTTTTTTAGGAGACAATTGATTATCGCTAAGAGACTAATCAAGTACCGCCGTCGCCAGCTTTTTAATACCTCTCTAATATTCCATTACAATGCAATAATAACCAAGAGAAACGTAAAAAATGAGGGCCAAATTGACGTTTATTTGTTTTGTATAAACAAACTACATATGGTAAACAATAACAAGCAAGCAAAGTGATATGAATAGAAAATTATGTAGAATGTGGGTTAGGCTATATTTAGCTTAATCTAGCTTGATATTTAAAACAAGTAAGAATATTGTAGTCGGGCAAGGTCGACCGTTAAGTACCTTACATGGCATTATCTATTCTATTATTCTTTATTTTATTATGGAACACAAAAATTATATCTTCTTTCTATATAAAGGAATATTCTCCTTGTGCGTATTTATGGGGAAGCGGGCCCAAAACACAACCTAATGTAATACGAGTTTAATCCTCACATAGGGCAGGATCCAAAAATAGGCGTACATTATCTAAATTTTGTAGAGTTTATTTTTTGTATGAAATTACTATTATGGATCAATTTTCATCACCACATATTAAAACTTAGATTTTTTTGTTAAATTACTATTATTTTATAATCTTCATCTTCGTTATATGAGAGGGAGTTCAAGAATTTTCCCAGCTGATCCAAAGTTTTCGCACCAATTAAAATACCGAAATACTGCTACTTAGCCACTTGTGCCAAAAAATTTTGAAAATTGCAATTTTGCGTGTTTTCAATAGCGCTCGTCCTTGGGTGAAACCATGTCACTGTATCAAATTTCATAAAAATATATCAAAGATTGCGACCTGTGGTTGGAACACAAAACTACATGTACAGACATCAGACGGACAAATGGACAGACAGACTGAATATATCCGGTACCACAAGTGGTGCAGGGTATAAAAAAGTTGTACTTCCTTTTATCAATTTTTTTTTTCTTTCACAATTTACTGTTCACAATTTACAAATGTATTTTCGGACACATTTTATCTTGAAAAATATCAAAATCCTAATATTCCATATTAGTAATTTAACATAAAAAAACTAACTGTACCAAATTTGGACCATCTCGGCTTATTTTTTGGATTCTACCCTAATAAGAATTTTTACGAAAATTGACCTTTGTAGAGCAGAAAAGTCTAAGTTTTAATATATGGTGATGAAAATTGATCCATAATAGTAATTTGATACAACAATGAACTGTCAGGATCAAATTTATACTACATTAGGTTGCGTTTTGGGCCCGCATCTCCATAAATGCGCACATGAAAAATATGCCGTTATATAGAAACAAGATATAATTTTTGTGCTCTATAATAAAAATAAGAAATGTGTTAGACAATGTGGTGTAGGGTATTTAGGAGTCGACCTTGCTCGACTACAATATTCTTACTTTTTTTTTTTTTAAATATTATATGTGAACTGGTCGCAAAAATGGTTTGATCCAATCCACTTTGAAAACACGACCTTTAAGTGAAACAGAAAAACATATGCGCGGACATCGTATAGAAAGGTAAGCTTAAAGCGATTCAGAAAATGATTCTGAATCGATCGAAATAATCAAAATTCTGCCTCTTTTAAGTCCTTGATCTTTACATACATCTGTACATGCTTAATATACTCTCTATCAAAAGTGCTTAAGAGCGTAACAAAGAAGAAGGAACTATAGAGAGTGTGATTTCATGTCTTGGCTAAGGAATAGTATAAATATCCTGGCTTAAAATGCGATTTCAGGCAAATTTAAACTTTCAGTTCTACAATCGAACAACTGCTATTTTTGATCTTCATATTTGTCAAAAATAATCAATTTTCGCTTACATAACTCAAAATATTTGTGAGCAAAATGAAATGAAGAAAGAAATAATAATAATGTCAAACATTGCGTACATTTTTTAAACTTCATCAATGTGAGACTATAAGTTTAACTAATTTTTTCACAGATAGGACGCTGGGGTTCGAAATTTACATTACTAGTTAAATGGGTATAATTTGCCTGTAAGCATCTTGGCTATAACGGGAGAATAGGAAGATCACAAAACACTTTTACAAATTTTCCTCAACAGCATTGTCCCTTCAATTGTTATCAATTCATGTAGTGGCATAAATAAATATTGAACTACATATAAATATTGTCATATTAATGAAGAAAAAATGCGTGATTTTATTTTCAACAGATTCCGTCGGAATCGTTTTATTTTACTGCCACAAATATTTGACTACAAAAATTTATTTTCAACTTTATTTTTATAACTGATACTTCCACGGTCTTTTCATTAAGCATTGTATAAAAATAAGATTCGAAAGAAATAAAAGCTAAAAACAGAAATTTTTGGAGTTCTAGATTTGCGAATGCAAATGCACCAATATTTTTTCTAAACAATCAAGATTACATTTTAAAAAAGATAGCATTGTACATTTTTCAATGTTCATTCCATGTACTGATGGAACTTTTTACACACTTAGCTTAGAGATTCTTCTTACACAATATTATTAGTATTATTATAATTTACACGCAATATAAAAGCAAGTTCCAAAAAAGTGGAAAAAGCCACCGGTTGTTGTGCTGACTGTATTCACGGGTTTATCTTTTACTATCTTCACATTGGTTGTCCGTCATGTGCATCAAAAGATGACATATGTATACTATACCTTTACTATAGTTTTTACTTATAAAAGAAATTTCTGCCGCATAAATACTTAAAACATTAAAATAAAATACAACGAAATAATAAATTCGATTTAGGCCGAATATTTGAATACCCATCAGCTGTTTCATGATGGCCTGCAATGTGCTGTAGAAATATGTGGGAGGACTATTCTTTGCCAAATATTTCCATAATCGATTTCCGATCTGCACGTTACTCTTCAGTGAAATAGTAGGCCCTTTCGTTCGAGATAGTTAAAGGCAAAGAGTTAATAAGATTTATATCATAAAAAAAAAAGAGAAAAGTAACGTGGGTTATTTTCTTAAACAGACTATTGTTGAGTGAGAATTGGTAATGTTCATGCTTGTGCATACCAAAGACAATGTGTCTACCATTGATAGCCCATACTTTTCCATAGAATGAATCTATTCAAAATTACTGGCTTATTAAAGGAATTCCAAATGCTATATATTGATGCATCAGCGATTGATAGACATATTTTATTAGCCCCTTAGGATAGCTTTTGCAGGCTCTATAAAGGAAAAACTATAACGCAGATCTTGGGTATAAGCTTAATATATTTAAATCATGAATATATAAGGAAAAGGGAAAGGCTCCATTCGTCTCGAGGTAAAATTTAAAGGGCCATCACCCTAAAGTGAACGTATTAATGTCGGCCAGCACTTTCCAAACTGAAACCTTGTTAGGCCAACTCGTCGATAACTCTTATGGCTTATCTATAGTCAATAACTGTAACAGCAACAACACGTGTGTCCAATCTTAGCATTCTATGGTACTTTTCGTCGATACATCTCTTTATTCCATTCTTTTTCCTTTTAAATTTGTATGGCACAACGATTGTTCCATTTTCTACTTTTTCGCCAGAGCTATACAGTTAACGAAAAAAATAATCTACTAAATATTTTTTAAATTGTGTATTCCAGAGTCAGGCATACATGACCGTCAGAAAAATATGTCCAACGACGCATTCATTACTAAAATGAATGCAAATTTAATTTAGGATTCTTATGCGTGCGATAGTGAGCATAGCAATGAACACAAAAAAAAATTGCTTTCACTTTATCTTTGTTTAGGTTAAAGTTAACGCAAATTCTTTTCATTCGTCTAATGCGCCATATTGTTGCTTCTTTCGTTCTTGCTTCATAGATTAGTAACTTAAAATTCACACTTGTTATATATTAATTCGATTCATTTTCTTTGTTCAGTTTCTCTTTAATACTTAAAAATTAGTTATAATAACAAATCACAGTACATAACGTTATTCAGTTTATTTTTCTTAAAAAACGGTTGCTTAAAATGTTATTTAAAATATGAAAGAGATAAGCAATTAAACATATATAAGAAACTTAGGAGAGGTGGGGGAGAAATGCAGAATTAATAGGACGGAAATTAATTAAGAAACTTATTATTGATAATAAACTGTAAAACAAGTAATCAATTCAACTAAAGACTTTGTACACTTTTATTCATTATGTTCAATATTTGGTATATTACAAAAAAAAAAGGAAAAACAATAATAACAACTAACTGGAAAAAAATCAACAAGAAAGCTATTTGTATTCGTATTGAAGCAAAGTTTGAAGTCAAACTAAACCATTTTTACTTTAAACTTTTAAACTTTTAATTAGTTAAATGTTTTAACTAATTTTCACAAAAGCATTTGCTTCAGTTCATATATTAATACTGAAGCTATATTAACATGACACGAATTCAATTTTAAGAACTATGAGGCTTTCAAAAGCATATGTTGGAACAGTACCGCTTCCTTGTACAGAACCACGCGTTTCACGCTGATCAACGAACACAGGCTTATGAAAGGGTAAAATTAGTTGACAGCCGCCCGCTTCTCGTGACAAACATGAAAAAATTAGATAAATATTTTAAAACGCCAAATCTTGCATTTAGTAATTCATAATGTGTACATACATAAGTGAGTTAAAGTACTGCTTTGTACAATTATGGTAGTGTTTATTTCGCAATTTATATAAACTTTAGAGTCCGAATGAAACTGAATTCTGTATTCTGAATTGATTGAAAGTGAAGCCATGTTAAAAAAAGCAATTTTGTATGAAGAATTCCATTCCGTTTTTGTCGAGAAGTCTTTGTGCATACTATATAGCAAGCCCGACAAAAACACCATTTATGGCAATATAGAATTGAACAAGATTACATTCTTATTAATATTCAACAGTGAAACCTGTTATATCCTAATAGGGGGAATATGTCCGGAATGTCCCTCACATCTTTGATCCAATATGAATAAGGATTTTGTTACAGTATTACAAAATGTAAATAAATTATATAAAAGAATTATTAAGGTCTACAATAATACATTTAACACAATGATTATAATAACGATTTTTCTATTTTTCGTTGCGATTTCTTTATATCTTAATACAAGGAGATTGTCTGAATTCGAGTACTAGAAAACAATACAAGTTAAATATGATTTTTATGATCTAACACCGACATACGGTCGTAACGAAAGTAACAGTGAACTACAAAAATAATTCGTTGAAAAAAGAAAAGAGATTTTTAAAATAACACTTATTTCGTTAGTAGAATTGGTTACATTTATGCATATATAATACGAGTTCAATATCATTATTCGTGATGAGTCGACATTCTTTTAAAAATCTGTTTCGACTACTTCTTGCTAATGTTATGAATATTTATAGCTGCCAAAAATAGGATAATCAACTAGTTTTCTTGGCTTGTGTTTTCTCACCATCTAAATTTCCCACTAGTGTCTCCTGTAGATGAATTTCACTTAGCAACGCCCAATTTTCACTATCGCCATGTATATGCAGGCGTATTTCTTTGATTGCCCCAATTTTTGGATCGACGAAACCTTCCGCTAGGCCGATAGCATCGAAGACACCTATTATTAAATAACCATCAGCAGTTGAATTATATGTACTCCAAACGGAGGAACTTTCACCAAGGGTATCGGCGGGTAATACCTCAACGGTGGTGTTATAAAAACGATCAGAAGGATGTTCCGAATTGCCGCTGCGAAACAGGTAATGCTTGAGATATGTCGGTGTTGGGAATATGAATTGCACCTGATCACCTGGCTGTGGTAATAAACCCCAAAAATATGTTTCGCCTTTATATGCCCTTTTTAGTTGGTAGTTTTTATAGACCGCAATATTCGTTTTCACAACAGCCGGTGGATTATGGTTATGGCCATAAAATGTGGGCACTTTAGAACCGAACTGTTTATCTTTAAGTTTTTGCACTTTACCTTTTAGCGAAGAGCTTGTGCCTATATGCTGAAATAACGACGGATGATAGTGGAACCAGTGTTTTGCTTTTTCAGTATTGCAATGTTTATGATCTTTATCGGTGCGGCAAACTTTCGACTCTACAAAGTAGGTCAACAACCAGTCAACAGGTTTGTCGTTAAAAAACATTTGAAAAAATGTTATCAAATAAGGCAACTCAACCGTTTTGAACATTTTGCCTATGAAGCCCAACTGACAAAAATCCAATACGAGCCAAGGTGGTTGATCGGGTTTCGTGAGAGCACTTTTCGTAACAGCAAATTTCTTCATAGTACTTAAGAAATTGCGCTTAGCCAATATATCATCCTCCAATTGCACATAAAAAGTCCCTAAAAATTAAAAAGGAACAAATGAAATAATTTTTCATTGAAGTAATTAGGCAACTTACCTTTTGTTTGTGCGTAGGCCATTAAATAAGCGAAATCTAAATTTTGTTTACTACGCCATTTCACTCGCTCCAAAGAATCATTTAATGTCGCGTGCAATCGATTAAAGTCTGGGTAATAGGAAGGTGCTGGAGCTACTACATCAATTAAGCCATTCTCTAGATGATATTCAAAAGCACTTTCGATCTGTTTCCATATTCGGAATACAGTATCCGATTCGGTTTCACCGATAAACACTACTATTAATGTTTCGTTTTGCTCTTCATCATTCATGTTTGCTATAAGATTGTTAAGCGTAGCTATAAGATAAGATTGTTTCTCTCTTTTTACCGTTGGTACACCCAAAATAATACCGACATCGGATCGTCCTCGCGATTTCAGTAAAGCTGGTCTCAATGAATTCGGATCATCCAACAAATGTGGCAAATAGTTAAAAGCGGTAGGCAAATGAATGCTCGATGAGGAACTTAAATGCGATTGCATTGCATAAGCTTGTGAAGCATTACGTAGTATTTGTCGAGATTCTGGGGATAGAGCGTCTAATAGTGTATTAGTAGACGATGATAAGGATGATGTACCATTTCCAGCCGCAAACAGCGCTGAGCTATTCGACGTTATAAACTGGGCCGGCATAGCTGTCGCTAAAGCTGTTGCAGTCGAATTTTGTAATATGATTATATATTGCGAGAGTAGAGCAACATCTTCTTGTCTCGTTCTAGACATAGATTCTAAATACTGTAAACGCATATGGCACTCACCCAAACGTTGCGATAATGTCTGTTCGGTGGATAACTCGGGACCCATTATCATCAATACAATGATACAGGGTGTTAATATGAGAGCTAACGTTACCAGTAAACATGATCGCTGACGTATTTTAAACATTTTTAGTGGATGTGACGTTCTAATGATTCACCACACGATATGGGGGCTATGAAACAAAAGGTTAAAATTTAGATTTCGATTTATTGAAGTCGAACGGGCGATCACATTAATTTTATTTCAAATATTTTACATTATAGCATATCAAGAAAAATGATAGTAGAATGGCTGATATTTTCGTTCGCTTTCTACAGTTAGCTAAGCAGGCGTTTAACCCCTCTGGATCGTTGGAATGGCATGCGATTAATCGACTACTTATAAACAAACGTCGTCACTACTGTATGATATAATTATTTTACTTCCCGTGATTTTAACTGGAAACAAATTTCTACTCGGATGCCTTATTTCTGTCCAATCCTAATGTCTTCTTCGTCTGGAAACCAAACAAAGCGATAACTATTTACCTAAAAATTTTTTTTTTATTTGGATTTTTATAAATTTATAAATAAAACTGAAACAAGGAAAAATACAATCAATGAAAATGTTTGTGATTTAAAAAAATTTAATGGAAGAGTTATTTCTTCGTGTAATTAAGAAGGCAGGACACATTACAATAACTCACGTCGCAACATCCATCGATCGCTTTCGTCTTGCGTCGTCTTGTATTATCAAACAAACGAATCTTTCACCTATTACATGCCACAAATTAATAATATTACAATATTTAAAATTAACAACAAAAAAAGCATTTTTTTTTTAATAAAATTCTTATATACACACATTCACACCGGTACGACGCAAATAGAAAACACTTCCGTCTTTTGCTAATGATCAGTGATAAAACGTTCACTGTTATGTTTTGTTTTGTGTATTTGGAAGACGCTGGCTTTTGGGAAATAGAAGTAATAAATGTAAGATTTACGCAAGCAGCTTTAGTATAATTCTCAAAACATACATTTAATTTGAATCGGGTGAAACCAAACTCCAATTTCATGCAGCCATTTCGTCAAACAATATTTAATTTGCACTTAGTTGAAGATGTTTTCAAATACCCGAACCGTTGTTATTAATGTATCTAACGTTTTTTGCGAATGAGGCCACAGTTAAATATTTTTGCTACAAACGCACTGGGCCCGTCTCTCTTTCATACCTATGATATCTTTAGCTATGATAAGTGCTAACGTTTTCTTTTGAAAATAATGAACATTTTGACAGGGGGTTTTTGTTCTTATCATTTCTTTTTGAATTTTGTTTTTCTTTAGTTTTAGATTTTTTTCAAAATCTCCCAATAAAACGTTCTTCTTTTTCCTCCCTTTCATTTTTAAATATATTACAAGCCCTCATCACAGTTGTGAAGGGGAATAATAAAAAAATGGTTACGCGATCCCTTGACCTAAGCAAAACAATACTAACTGATCTGCCTAAACGGGGAAACACTTTTTTTGATTATTCATTTCTTTACATATTCATTTATGGGTTGTCAACATTTTTGTTAAAACGCATTCTCGCGATGAGATCCGAAAGTCAACATAATTCTTGCGTTCATTCTCAGGTAATCGAAAAAAGTAATTAAAAAATTGCTCCATCAACTGCCAAAATTGTATGACAAATGATCACTATATCTGCCGCCAAATTGATTCGTTTATAGAGATCTAGTTCCGTCAAAAGTAGAAACAGCTTGTTCAGCCCAATTCAGCCCCAAAAAACACATTGCATAAATCAATGCAATCATGCAGTTTCTTTGCTCCCTAAGTCTCTTTTACATTTTACACGCTTTTGGTGCTCTTGTTCGCGTACTCTTTCCTGAACCATCGAATAAGTACGGAGCTCTGATCATTTTCATGAACTCTGACCAAATGTCAACTTTCCTTAAATGTATTTTCATGATTATTTTGGAAGAAGCAAAATTTGTCCGCAGGCAACATACGAACCATCTATGCGGAGAAAATTTGTTCTAAGTTATAAAGTTTCTTTAAAGTGTATGCCCCAACAATGTCTTTAGGTGGAAATGTTGCACAGTTTAACATTATTCTAGGATGATTAAGCTTGCGGGAAACCTCTCCTCCGAGTTTGTTGCATTTATAGGTATTAATAAAACAGTTGAATAATAACTGTTGCAATATTGCTCTCTTAACAGATAGTAATTGAACCCATCTTTCAAATGATCGACATTTAACGGGTTATTGCATACTATGTGCGTCGCTGCTATTTAACGCGCTTGAAACATCCAAACGGAAGCTTCAGAGATTCCCATAAATTATATATATTCTTGATCAAAATTCTGAATTGATCCAGCCATATATGTCCGTTATATGATGTATATTGTTGGGTCTTTCCTGCCCGTAAAAATTAAGATACCAACATCGAATTTGGGAGAAGTATTGAAAGTTCTTGCAAGCAACCAAGTCAATCAAACAACATGGCCACAGTGCCGCAAACATTGAAAGCAACTATGAGTTGCTCATTTTCTCTCCTTCTTTGATGTTTTCTGCTTACTACTCGCAAGATAAAGAAGACGGAATGATTGAAAAATAGATATATTACAGAAGACAGTAGTTGGTATACAACTGTTTTACTTGTTTTGTTAGGCGATTACCTTAAATTCTTAAGAAAAATCATTTTTCTTTTAACTTCTAAAGCATAGGAAGAAAAGTGTTTTACGTGAAAAGAAGTTACTTGTTTCGTATTTTGGTACAATTCCCCAAACCTCCTCTAAAAAAACACCAAGCGGATTACTGCTATGAAGTTACAGCATAATACTTTGTTTGTTGATTTCTTAGTTAGTTAATAAGCTACAGACGTTTTTAGGCAACTATCTATCAACTAATCGTTGATAGTATGACTATTTTTTCTTTCTATTATAATTTGATATGAAAATCGTATCAAACTTACGAAATGTTAGATAAGGGTCTAAAAGAAAAAGAAAGAAATTTATACATCAAAGTAATAGACTTTTGAAAATGTTGCACCTTCGCATAAGTCGATTGAGATTCTGACAATTAGTTTTCAGAGTTCTTTTTCATTTATAACTCATTAAATGCAAAAACGTGTGATGTGAACCAACCAACTACTTCTAAAACGCAAATCTAGAAAAACACAACCCGCTGACTCTTCACAGACATGTAGGCATAATTCCCCAATTCCGCATTGTTTTTCCGTTTACACAGGTGGGAAATGTATAAAGTTGTGCACTCTTTAAGTAAATGTTAAGCTATGTGCCGTCATTTTAAGAATATATTCAATAAGGTTTGAGGCGTTTACGAAATTTAATCACAAAGGTCATGAAAAGAAAGAGAAGACTGTGTGCTCATTATAGGTGACAGTATTCACTGTGGTGTTCCACTCACTACTTCAACCATCAAACGAATACTTTGATCTACTTGAGCCAGTAGATAACCTTTGCAGAGGTCAGACGCTATCTGTACCTTTCGAGACGTCTTGATTTTAACATTTGCTCAACTCTTGCCTACGGTTTAATATACAAATATATAAACCAGACCATATTGGTCTTATTAGCGAGAATATATCGGTTTACGTTTTAAGCCATGTTATATTTTTAAAATTTTCCTGGTTTTGGAGACTGACCCCATAAGTGTTCAATATGTACAAAATACAGTGAAGACATTAAATTATAAATTACTAAAAGTCGCAGCTAAACGCAGGGAATAGAAGTTACTAGAAACAATTAAGAAGTTTATATTTGCCTTGTCATAAGATTCCGACATTCACCGTAATTTTTTTTTTTTTTTATTGCTAAAAGCGAGTAAGCAGAAAAACCAAGTTCCAACTGTCTACATATTCCTAGTCCCTTCATAGATCACGGCACAATAATTCCACCTCCGCTCTTCCATTTTTTTTATGCGTAATCCAACATTGTTAGATGCGGGATAAGTTTCCTTAGCTCTCTTCTTCGTTAGGTTCATTTTTAGTTCCCTGCAGCTTCAGAAATTGAAACGAACTATGATGAACTAAAATATAGTAGGCATTAAATATCAATCGTACTAATGGCGAAAAGTTAAACTCATCTTCGTATATAACTACTTATGACTAACGACAAAATCGATTGATGCTAAGTAATGGAAACTAAAGAAACAGGTATAATGCGTAAATTAACATTTTCTCTTCAGAAGGAAAATATAATAAAATTTTATATACATACATATATATGCATATGCATTTCTACATCTATATATACAAAGCATATACTTTATTCTTACCTTTTATTACATACATACATAACACGCGCAGGAAAAGATATTTATTCCAATCACATGTTGCAAATTAACTTAATTATAAATTAATTTAACAGTACTTTAAAAGCATAAAAGTAAACATGCTGTTTAAATATTTTTTCACTGCAAAGAGGGTCAAAATTAGTGCTTGGAACTTTTTACTTTGGTTATCAAATTATAACATTCACATTTTTTTTTATTAAATTTACGTAGTATATCAATTCCGGAAAATTTCGTTTGTCAGTTTCTTCTTTACGTTTCTGTAAATAGTTTAGATCTAAGCAACTTAATAATAAGTTTTATTTAAAAAAAGGTATATAAAAACTTTTATGCAAATCACAATTTGCACTTGATTAATCTATTTCTTACTTTGTTTTGTCTCTTTCTAATGTAATATAAAATTGCACCATAATTTTGTAAATAGATTGGGAATGATTCCTTTTGTTGACAGCTGTTTAGCAATGACAAACAATTGTGAATTGTAAATTAGAAATTGGATATGAATGAATGACAGTGAGAAGTAAATTGATGATTGATACAAATGAAATTTCCATGTAATTTGCTATACTTGAAAATATAAAGTTTATGTCTGATAAGAACTATCGACTACAATAGATAAATAAATAGATAAATACATATTCCATTATTTACTAGACAAAGCGAAAGCTGTCGAATGAACGTGAATGATATCATTCGATATCATTCGTGCTATCAAAATTGTTAGGATTTCTTCTTCTTCTCGCTATGAATGTCACAGGTGCTGCCATTTAACAGAAAGCAGCACGTTCGTGATGTTATTTAACAGAAAGCAGCACGTTCGTGATGTTATTAAACAGAAAGTAGAGCGTTCGTGATGTTATTTAACAGAAAGCAGAGCGTTCGTAATGTTATTTAACAGAAAGTAGAGCGTTCGTAATGTTATTTACAGAATACACAGGGCTGATCAAAACATTATATTAGCCGACAATCACATGGCTGTTAATAAGAACACTATTGAAGTCAGCTGTGAGAAAATAAAAGAAAAATTGTTATTATCACAATACACTTGATTCAATGCAATAGGAGAATCTTTTTTAAGGTATCAAAATGCGTTTGGTAATGAAAATGTTTGATTACACTCATACTTGGCATTATTTCGACGTAGATTTTTTAAATAACATGTGTAACAATTTTTTTATTTACATATATGTTACATACAATATATCAATTATATAAAAAAAGACTTAAATATATCTACCGGTATTAATGTTATTATTGTTAAGAAAATCAAAATAAAGACTTGTTGTACGGACAGAAGTGTTTAATATTATCAAAATTTATACATTTATATTATTTATTTTTACAATTCTATCATTTATTTTATAGAAAAATCAAAAAAATATATATATACAAGATGCCAAAAAATAAACTGTTAGTAAAACAACATAAATGAAAAGGTTTAAATATTTGTCGATTGTTTTTACACGGTTTTGATTTAGCATGCTTCAAAACTTACGAATTTACTTATTTTCATAAACTGTTACTTTGTAAATATTTTAGCTTAAAATGGTAAACGTTCGTACAATATGTATATATGTGCACACAATTCAACTTTCATTAAGTACACCAGCTCGTTCTAATGTTGCAAAGGCCGTTGTTAAAGAAAGCAAAAATTCACGTATTGAGACTTAAGTGGCATGTTATAACACTATAGTCGGAAAGTTGATCCACAGGAATCAGAAAAGTTTAGCATCTGTGATTAAAAATTGCTGCATAAATTATGATTATATAATTTGAGTCTAATTATGGAAAGTTAATTTAACGAAGAACTTCAACTAAGAATCAGAAGAAATTTCTTATTCTGTTCATTCAATGCATTTATTTGTATATTTTATTCTCTCTACAAATTTATATAGTCAGTATGCCTATATATTAAACGCGCTCTTAGATATGTAGTGAAACCTTTCCCGGTAAATACGTCTTATATATCCTCTGTCCGCAATTATAAATCGATATCTTGTATAAAACTTTTTGCATGCCGTAATCTTTATAATAGTCTAAGGGTTACTTTAAATAGTTTCATTAGTATGTTATGATCGAAACTTATGAAAAGTTTTAGAACCTTACCCAAGTTCTCTTAGATGAATCTTTACCAAAGAATGAATCTTAATTTATAGAAAATAAAGAAATTATTATTTGTCTTAGTACCTTTATTTTACGTTGCTAAGAAAACACAATCAAATCACTTTTTTTTTAACGGGATCTCTACGTTTTCTTTATACTGCTATGGGAACATGAAGCACTTTATTTTAAATGAATGGGTTTATACAAACGCCAACGTATAACTACGTTTTTAACTTTTTACACGATTCAAGAATTCACTTTATGTCTTCTTTTTTTTTTTGATCATAGTAGATTTAAATTTTAATTGTAACAGCCAAGGTTGCAAATTTGTGTATTGAAATCATCTTTTGCACAATATCGCGAAATCGCAACTAACTTCAGTCTTTTATCGACAACGCAGCAAATAACATCTAGGGAGTTCGTAGGAGCGCTTTTTGAAAGCAATTTCCCAACGCAAAAGTTACAGAAATATTGGAAAATTTAGTAAATTATAATTAACTTGCATGCGGATGCAGTATAGTCTGTGGAAAACTTTAAAAATTTGTTGAAATTCTAACGCAAAGTCTTAAGGAAAACAGCGGAAATTTTTTTTTCATTTTTAGAAAGTTAACACAAAGAGCAAAGCAGAATTTTGAAGACGGTTACGGAGACAGAAGGAATATATGCGATGTTGTGTGAGATTATAAATCCGTAAATGTATGTAGTAGTGCAAACGTGTGTATGTTAAAAAAAAACAAGTACTAAGTGAATTTAGTGCTTGGTTTTGCGTTTAACGCATATTCCTTGACAACGACGTCAAACGACCCTTTGCTCAGTGGTCCCTTTTACAGCAGAGTTTTTGCAAAGGTTTTTGTAGTGTGAATGGCTGCTTTTCAAAAACGACGTACCACCAACAAAAACATATATTATAGCAGTGACAGTGATTACAAGAACAAAAGCAAAAACAACATCGGCAGTAAGAATTTGTTGACCCCAAACCCCAGAATTAGAAAGCAATCAAAAATCTACTGCAGCGTTAGAAATAAATGGATTTTATTCCATACAACAGGCAGTGTATTTAGCAAGCGAACTCTTCTCTACAGAATAAAATATCAGATTTATAAATTTCATAAAGAAAAACTAGTTTTTAAGCAGCCATCTTTAAAATTTCTAACAGAAAAAACCAATAACCAAACGATAAACACCACAGCACTGGAAGTTGGCACGCTGACATAGCAGTAGAGAAAATAAGACCACCATATAATCTGTTTGCTTTTTTGTTGGTGTTTTTTTCATTTTTTCATTCATTGCTCCCCTTTTCGTTTTTATCAACACTGTTGGATGTGTATTGAAATAAAAATAAAAAAAGATAACAATTGCAAACGACTGCGTGTCTGCTACTTTTGTCTTCTTCTAACGTATGAAGTAAACCATCCACCTTTTGCTACAAATTAAAAGCTATACCATACACATATAAAATATAATTAATATAAAATACACAAACCTGTATAAAAACAATAAACTTAACATTTATCAGCAAAAAGAAATAAAATTCGACAGAGAACAGAAGAAAAAAAAAATAAAACGATTAAAGAATTCACTAAATTTATGTGGAGAAATTGTAAAAAAAAATTGATTGGTAATTGGAAAGAGGCAACAAATTTTGTGAAAAGCAGTAAGAGTGGCAACAAGAACAACGTTCAAACAATATGGAAATTGCCTTAAATTCGGACTATCCAGGAGGTATTAAAACTGAAGATGGTAAATAGAGATGTCTTAATAATAAAATATGCGATAAAATAATGATAAGTAAAAAGTATAGGAAGATAATGTGTCAAATTCGGCTTTTGTTGAATATTTATAATGACATTTAAGTATCTTTATTTCTTCATTGGATGTAAAACAACAAACTATGGAACAAACATAGAAATTTTTGGATCCTTTTTTTCTTGTCAAGCCTGAGATGTTTGTCGTCAATTTGTAATTTTAGGATACCATTGTTTATCACAGCATAAATTGGAGCTGAAAAACATGGAGCACACTTTGGTTAATAATTAAAGAAGCAAACAATCAAAAGGATGTATTGAATTCCACTTTTGCTAATATTGAAAACAAAGAGCAGATGGAAAATAGAACTCTAGTCCACTTTCTACAATGTAAACAAAAAATTTCCTATGAGGAAACTTACAAATTTTTTTTAATTAACATAGCTTTCGGCTATTAAAACCGCGCTGGAAGTTTGTTTTATCATTTATTTAATACATACGGAACCATTTTTCGCAGATGATGTATTCGAAATTAAAGCAAAATTTTGTGGGATCAATTAAATCCTAGATATATTTATCACAAAATACGCTTTTTTTTTCTTAATCCTTTTCAGCTATAACCTCCAATAGCGGACTTGCGCTCCTAGCATCGCTTACGCTTAAGAATGCACTAAATATCAACAACAACAATAATAGCAATAAACACACCAATAGCAATTTACTTTTAAATCACAATAATAACATAAATTTAATAAACAACACACAACCTCATCGTGGTTTTATAACCAAATATTCCATTTCTTTACCACCAGTGACAACAGAAGCAATACCATTATCAACCACACTATCATGCCAAACATCGACAACACCGAGCTCGAAAGCATTGACGACATCAACAACAGCCTTACAAGAGCCTCATCTGCAACATCAGCCATCAACCGCAAATAAATTTACTTTCACAACAGCTGGATTACAAGCATTGGTTTCGGCCGATAGATGTGAAGAACAGCAGCAGCAGCCAGCAACACAAGCAACATATGCTGTCATTAGTTCAAAAGATGCCGGCAGAGCTTTACTGGAAGCCTTATCGATTAAAACCAATAATAAACCCAAAAACAATCAGCCACAAACACCACAGCAGCAAACCAATGGTAGTGGACCCACCAGCTGTAACAAGTATAATTTTCAAATTCCGTCCGATATACTCGATGATCTGGCTAGTCGTTTTATTATTAACGTGCCAGATATGGAATTAAACAATTTAATAAGGATTTGCTTTCAAATTGAACTGGCTCATTGGTTCTATTTAGATTTTTTTTGTGCTTCCGAGGAGGAAAAAAAAATGCAGCCGTGTGGCATGAAACAATTTGCTATGCAATTATTTGAGGTTAGTTTATTTTTTTTATTTATCTAACATCATGCTCTAGTTACCTCTTTTTCAATTGCATATATCATTAATTATAGCATATACCATTCCTACGCCAACATTTATCATCGATTGATAAAATACTGGAAGATTGGAAGAATTACAAATTATCCGTGCCCACCTATGGCGCCATACTAATATCAGAAGATCTCAATTATTGTTTATTAGTGCAATCGTATTTTGCCAAAAGTTCTTGGGGCTTTCCCAAAGGAAAAGTCAACGAGAATGAAGACCCGGTACATTGTGCCACTAGAGAGGTAAGCTGCAAAAAGTGAAATTAATACCGTAGTTAAGTTTGGGAAGTGATTATTATAGCGTTTTAATCTAATGTGAGATAAATACTAAAGAAGGAATAAGAGTATTAACGGCCTGGAATTATAGGTTCAATTGTTATGGAAAATGTTCGATTGATGTTTATAAGACCTTTTATAAAGTAAAGAAGAAAGATAATCGGTTGGGATCGAATATTTTATTCCCATCACCGTTATGCTATAAAAGATTGAAAGAAAGTAAAAAATATAAATGTGCCTATGTCATAATATTGGGTGGGCGTGGCTATTTTTATAGAATAATTTTGTGGAAATTGTATGGTATGTATGTTGTAGTTTATAAGCAACGCAAAAATGATGGTGAAAGCGAAGATGTTCTTAGTTTTAGTTATGTAGACGTGTGGGTGTTGTAGGCGTGGCCTTTGATCTGTTCAAGTCATTTTCAACTGCTTTTGTACATTTGTAGGTGATATCTTCGTTTTTGGAAAATGCTGACCACAGATACTACGTAGTTGAACAGACGGACATATTTAGGTGTATTCCGAATTTGAAACTGGCCAAATGTTTTAGTTTATGGGGTTTTTGAAGCTTGTTTTTGCGCGTTGTAAATGTATTGAGAAAAAATAATATTTTGAGACTCCAATATTGGGTAGGCGTAATCAATGTTTTCCATTTTTGTGCATTTATCTCCTATAGTTTATGCGTAATGGGCAAAAAACGACCTATTTATTTCCTTTGAAAGGCAGACGTTCTTAGTTTACGTGATACTGTGGGCGTGTCCTCTAATCAATTTGGCCCATTTTCAATACCAAACTACGTGCAAGCACTTCCAATGTTTATGCCAAATTTGAAGGCGACAACTTCAACAGCGCTAGTTTAGGCGTCATGCTTTTGAAAGAATAGAAATGAAGAAAATCCTTTCCACATTTCTTTTTTCACAAAAACTGTTCACCTAGAAGTTCTTAATAATGGAAAGGGTATGTGTGTGGGTATGTGAGTATTGAAGAATAAGTTGAAAAGAATCCAATAACATAGAGGATATCGACAACATTACAACAAAATACGAGATCATTCTGCTACGCAAGTATATTTATCTCGTCAAAATGTTTGCAATACGGTTAAGGAAGCTTCAGCGGGGGACACATAATCTTGAACAGAACTAAACTCCGAATGGAACTAAGTATGTGTATCTGTTCGCCTGCCTATTATTTGTCGGCAAAGATATTTGCTTCAAATTTGAGAAGAAAAAAATTAGTATTGAAAACGGGACAAATCGGTCAAATCGTATGTTTACAATATGATGTAAACTGAGATCACTAATGTTTTCAAAAGCAAAAACAAAAATGCGTTCAATTACAATATTACAAGATTACGATAAAAATTATCACGCAAATTTTATTTATTTATTTATTTATTGTCTGTATTTTTTGTAAATAAATTTACATTATATAAATTTAAAGACTGTCGGAAAACTTAAAACATATCCCCGCCTGTCCCCCCCCGCGATCCTTTGCTTACTCGACTACTCATCAGGATGTCATAAAAATTCTCGATCGGAGAGTATTTACACAAAATGTAAAAACGGCACCCACCTAACATTACCGATAATAAAAATTTTATTTGTTGGCCGAAAGGTTTGCAACATTCCGAACGAAGCTTCAGCTGTTTTATGAAATTTGTACATCCGCGATCAGTATCACATCCCGAATGGATGTAGGCATATCTGTCTGTTCATCTGTCTATTCGTCTGTGTGAATACGTGTGGTGGATATTCTTTCGGTCGCAACTATTAAAATAGCGAGTTCACACCTGACACAGTGTGATATTGAATCTATTTTAATCTATCTTAAAAATCTCATTACTTAATCTACGACATATAAAACGGCGAAAACTTCCCGATACGACGGACGATCGTACAATATATTTATTAAAAGGGGAAAACCGCCACGCCTACGAAATGTTATAAAGCTCGGAAAGTTCAATTTTTCGTTTTTTTTTTCGAACGCTATGATACACAAATATGATGCAAAATATTCGGCCATTGCCGAATACAATCTTTTTTTCAGTCTCTCTCTCTCTCTCTCTCTTATTCTTATTCAGTTTCTTAAGATTCCGATATCTGCAAAAAAGGTTTCTTATTGGTTCGTGCGAAAAAGCTTTTCGGCGGGCTTAATTTAATTACTTTTCTAATCATTTTATTTCTTGTTAAATTTTACTATGTAAGCGGCGATTTATATAAACAATTAGTTTTAGTTCCGTTCATTATTAGAATGAACAAATGTTTTTTTAAGTCTTATATTTAAATTCGCTACTCTTCAGATCAATTTATACTTAAATATCAATCCTATGTTCTTCGCTAAAAGGCAAAAAGACACTTCCGACAATCCGACTTCCGACAGAACATACAAAATATGTTTCATTCAACGAATATATAATACAACCAATGTTTGCCAAATGACAAATTTTTTATGAGGAGCTTCAGATAAACAGCGCGTCAGTTGAATGGATTTCCAATTGAGATTTCTATTTTCTCATTTTTGTTGTAAGATTAATGAGATGGTGAGAAGCTGCGGCAAGTGACAGGGTCCCTTTTTTTTCAAAAGTGTATTTCATCATTATATTGAAAAGTTTCTATGGTAAAGCCGATGAAAGATAACGTTGCGGTGTATTTTAGATACCTATTGATAGAAATTCAAGGATTTTTGTATACCCAAGCATCAGTTAAGTACTTTCAAAAACTTTACAGCGGATAATAAACTTCATAAATCTAACATATTAAGCTTATTAGCACTTTTTGTCGTCGTATATATATCTGTAGGTTAAAGTTGCTGTAAAATGATTCTTTTCATATTATAATTTGGCTTTATATTTTTTTAGGTATTCGAAGAAACAGGTTACGATATCACTGAATTAATTGTACCCAATGATTTTATTGAGGCTGTTATCAATTATCAATACACACGCTTGTACATCGTGAGCGATGTTTCGTTAGAAACGAAATTCTCGCCGCGGACACGCAATGAGATTAAATGCTGTGATTGGTTTCCGATTGATTCATTGCCAGTCAATAAAAATGATGCCATATCAAAAGCCAAATTGGGCATAAATGCCAACTCATTTTTTATGATTATGCCATTTGTAAAGCGTCTCAAGAAATGGGTTAACGATAAACGCAACGGCGTAGAAACTAGACGCAAATATTCAGGCGGTAATAGTGGTGGCGCAGGAGGCATTTCGTCCGCTTCAACATCTCCTTTAACCACTACCGTTAACGGTGGTGGACAAAGCCAAAAATCCAACCATAGTTCTAAAAAACAAAGATATCAACGTAATAATAATAATAATAATAATAATAATAATAATAATAATAATAATAATAATAATAATAGTAACAATAACAATCACAATAATAATAATATAAATGATGAGAATAATGCCTTAAATAATGGTGCTTTATTGCAAGGGGCATCAACATACTCAACGTCCTCGTCCACATCCTCCTCCTCATGTACTAATACTGCAATAACAATCATTACTCGTAATCACACATATAATGGCAACAACTACAACAATAACAACAATAATAATCATACAGGCTGTACAAATAATAATTATAATGCCTGTGGTAGAAATTCGAATGCAACCTTTTCATCGGGAACAAATCGTTCTAAAAGACAACGCCATAAATCCATGGGTGATTTAGATGGTATTAAATTAATTAATAATTTTAGTAATTATCAAAATCAAAGTAACTGTAAGTTAAAAAACAACAGCAGCAATAGTGCAGCAATTGCTGCAACTACACCATTGACAGGTTCATGTACAACAAATTCAACAACGACGACTCCAACGATTTATAACGTTGGCAATGGGAACGGTAATGGTAACCAGCAGAAGCATCATTTATCGAAAGCTTTTGCTCACAGCAATAATGCACAAAGTGGCGTTGGCAATTGTAATAGTGCTGGTAACAATTCTATAGCAACTACAAAACGTCAATTGTTTCATAGCCAAAGTCAAAATGGCAATGTACAGCACCAACAACAACAAGGTGGTGGTGAGAAGGTAGGTTGACATTATTATATATTTTTTTTCTTTTTTTTTACATCCATTCCTGGATGACTTGGTATCGTTTGCAAGAACTTTTTAAGGAATACGTTTACTTTGCTCTTTCTCTTTTCAAATCAAAAAAAAAAAATTTTTTTTGTTCCTTGCTTACAGATAATAAGTTCATTTGATTTGATACGACGGGAGAAACAACAAATGAAAGCTGCCTTCGCTAAAGCTCAAAAACAGCAACAAAATCATAGTGTTGGTGGCGGTGGCGCCGTTGGTCGTGTGAGAGCTAAATCACAAAGTGACAAATTGTGTAATACGAGCAACAACAACAATAATAATAACAATAATAATAATAACAGTTGTAAAAACGGTAAATGTTCAAGCCATTTGGGATACACCAATAATGGCAATAACGGTGGTAGTACCATGCAACGTCTCCAAAAGCAAAAATCTATGATTGTAACTAATAGCAACAACCAAAGTCAAAATAACAAAAACAATCATCGTTTAAGCAATAATAATAACGGTGGTGGTTGCGGCAATAGTGGAAATAATTGCAACTACAATAGTTATAAGACATCTACGCCACCTGCTCTCAGTGGAGTCGATTTACTGGCTTTAGCAGCTACTGCAGCATCAAGTGTGACTAACGCGTCACTGAACAATTCTACTACTGGTAGTTATCAGCATAAGCAAATTCAGACTAATTTAAGCGGTAAGCAGGGCACTTTCAATTCGATCAAAGCGACAAAAAATCAAAAGCTTCGACCCTCATCAGTATCCATGCATTTGACTGAAAATGATGTTCGATATACTAATAGCAACAACAAGAACAACCCCCATCCACAAAACCATATCAAAAGGGAATTATCGGACTTAACTGCCGGCATGCCACAATTGCAGAATCTGACTTCAGGCACTAATTTGCGCATATTAAAACGTTCCACTTCGCATCAATCTACTGTCCAGCAACAGAGACCAATCATGCAATTCACGCCCAATTTTAATTCATGGACTAATTTTACATTTACCAAAAATTTCATAGCCAATGTCTTTTGTTAAAGAAGGGTCTCAGCAAACACATGAAACTCAAATTCACGCATTGTGAGTTTTCCTATTTTGATTTAAATATTTTTCTTTTTTCTCCTCTACAAAAAAAACAGCAATTTTTTAACTAAATATTTTTATATATATGCATATATATATATATTTTTATTTTTATTATTAATTTGCCTAAATCTGTCCTAAATTCCTCTTATCTGTTAAGAAACATTATTTGTTTACTATTTCTCTCGTTTCTTTTTGCTAATCTTTTTTTTCGCCTAAAACTATTAATTTACTTAGATTTTTTAATACTTTTTTTTTTAATTACACTTTCTAACAGGACCATCTGATTACATTTTAATCGTATTTTTTTATTTGTTTTTTTTTTTTCTTCTGTGGATCTTTTATTATAAATTCCGAGAGGATTAATTAGTTTAAAATGTTTATCATAAACCAATATTGGTCTAAATAATGAAATATTTATGTATAAGTGTCTGTCTGGTAATTAATAAGAAATACGAATATTTTTTAAAATTAACGTTCAATGTCGATGATGTTTTCTAAAATAAATTGGACACTACATGTTTTTCCCATTCTTCAACCTGACTGCGAAAAACAAATAATCGTAACGTCGTCCGAGATATGTATGCAATTGTGTTGCAGCATGTTACAATTGCTTCGAGTCATAGTTTTCTTTTTTTTATGTATTTTTTCTAAAAATCATAAATCATAAACTGAATGTTTTTGACGTTATACGTCAATGTAAAGAGTTCTGTAAAAAGATGAAAGCCAGCTTTAATTGATAAAAAAGAAAAAAATATCCTTAAGTCTTAAGTGCTGTTTTAGTTAAGAAAAAATATCGGAATTTAAATTTGCAGGTTTTTCAAAAGTATTGTTCGAGTTTTACGAGGTGACACGACGTGAAGGTACTTATTATTACTTTTGTAGACGCAGCAGAAAATCTCTGTTATTCTATTCTTAATATCAAACTGAAAGAAAGAATAATAAAGGTAGACATTAAAGTGGACGGTGGAGGGGTGATGGTGGTCGTGGTGGTCGTGATCTGGAAAGTGAGTCTTTCAAATATCATAAATAAACCAAAGAAAAAATGAAAAAATTTAAAAAGTCTCTAATATCCCCTGAATGCGAAAAGTTCTTTAGGTCCACGTAAAAAAATAAGGACTTTGGAAAGCAAATAATAGAACTTGAATGAAACAGTGTAAGACATTAACACTAGTTAACAAACTTAATGCATTCTGGATGGATTTATCTTTGAAGTAAATCCATCAGCAAGTAATTTATTATAATAATAGTTTTCTATTTTATTACGTAGATTAGATGGCAAACACACAACAAGCCAATTGCTTGAAATGAATGAATTGAAAGATAAGAAGTACAAGTAAAGCAAATATTAACCATTTGAACGTATACATGAACGAATGCAATAACAAAAAATTACATTTAATAATAGAAGAAATTAACAAAAAAATTACGGATAGTACCATCATCATCAACGGGTTGATATTAATCCTTAAACGCAAAAATTTGAGGATGAGGAGAGTTCACCAAAATTTAGTCACTCGTCGGTTTTTTCCTCCCTCTCCAGCGGTAAAAGTTAGCTGTATAATATATATAAAAATTGCCGGTGTCCTTCTCGATAAGAAGATATTTCTTGGAATTGGAGTATACGCGAACATAATGCAATGAACTAATTTTAGATATTGGTGTTAAAATGTTCTTCACCATGATTGATCGATGTCGTAAATAGCCTCGTGGGAGCACTATTAAGTAATTCACTCAAGGGCAAAGAGCTGCGTAAAGAGCAATTGGATCAAATGATGAACCATTTGATAAAAGAAATTAATTGATTAACTTAATAATCGTCGTGCATATATATAGTTTCTTAATTATGAAGAGGAGCTGTACACATATCAATTGGAAACACAAGACTAAAGGTTTAAATATTTGCTCAACTTTGTTTAGCATGTAAACGATTTATCGAACTCTTGCATATTTTACGCAGTTTTTTCGTCCTTAAATGAATGCTTTCCTTTTCAATTGACGTATGGCGTTCGTAGATCGGCAATTTGCCGATTAATTGCAATTAAAAGAAATTTCTCAATCAACTTTATAAGTTTTTATATAAAATTTTTCAAATTTTATGTAAAACTATATTAGAAGATTTTGAAAATTACAATTTTAAAAATAAAATTTTGTATGAAATTTAAGATAATTTTTAAATTTTATATAAAATCTTAAAAATAAAAAAGAACAAGAATTTTTTTTTTATTTTTTCCTTAAAAATTTCTTTCAAATACTCTTTAAGAAACCATAAAGTCTAAAGCTTTTATTTTCGTATGCATCGTAAGACCAAACAAAACAAAACTGGTGGATGAGTAAAATTCACCCACCAGCAAAATACTTTGTTGACTATTAAACTAAGCTGCTTTGGTTTCTTGAGTTATATGAAATGTTTTAAAAATTCAAATTAACATTTAAAGATATTTGCGCAAGAGTTTACTTGTAAAAATTCGTATTTAACTTTATTTTCAAATTTGCTTTCAGCAGAGATGTTTGCTTTATACCACTTAATAGTTGCTCAAACGGATTGACAGAACCGACAACATTAGGAACTATTAGGCTGCAGCTAAATAAGACACTTGAATTAGCAAAGATTTCTATTGAATATGTGATGCAATTTTGCGCACTAAAAAAAAGACTCTTGAATGAAAGAATCAAATGAATTCAGATATTTCGGAGAAGTTTCCGCCTTCGTGCCTTTGAAAATTTGAAAGTGAAAAAAGCCTTTCAGCATTTGATTCCACAAAAAAATAGGAGATGTAAGACCTATCTCCTGCTGGGGAAATTGCCCTATAGAGCCATTAACAATGAAGATATTTCCCATAAAAAGAAGATTGAAAAAGCACATCTGCTAACAAAGGTATGCTTGTGAACATCTAAAGGATAATTTAATCTGAAGAGGTTTCTTTTTAAATACCATCTGGGGTAAAAAAACCGAATAATATTTGGACAAAGTACAGAATAAAAACAAATCATTAGTAAAACCTTTATCCCATCACGTTGCTTTCTGTTTGTTTGTTTGTTTTTTTTTCTTTTTTTCAAATTTTTTTTTTATTATAATTATATAAAATAACAAAATATCAACAGTTGCCAATTACAAGCTTTTTTTATTGTACATCATAGCAATAATAGAAGTTAACTAAGTTTAAGTATTAGCACACAAAGGGTATAATGACAACGCTACGTAAACAAAGGTTTTAAACGGAAAAGAGTGCAATTATAAAAGCAAAAGTTATTTTATGTTGAGAACGAACTTTAAACATTTTTATCTTTTGTTGAAATTAGTGAACAAAAATTTAAGAATTTAAAAAAAAAATTTTTTTTTGAGAAAGATTCATTTATTGATTTAATTTAATGAATTTTTCTTTTTTTTTTTTTCTGAAGAACTTTTAAAAAACTTTTTAAACAAAATATAATTTAATTTGAAAGTATTAAAATCCGTGCTTTATCGCTCTGCGATATATTTTTTATTCAAAGTATATATGTGAGGGCACTATAAGCAGCTTTATAAGCGGAAACATAATTTTTTTATGACTTTTAGCGACTACGCTAACAAAAATTTTTAAAACCTTTGTGAATGCCTATAAGTAAAGGGAATGCGGTAATGGAAGAAAGAGAGATTTCCCCTTTTACCTTACAATATTAGAGCGTATTAATTTAATGAAAAAAAAAATCCGCAATTGTTTGCTTTTTAAGCGTCTTTTGTTATTTCTTAATGTATTTAATGAAGAAGAAGAAAAACAAATATAAGTAAGAATTGCAATGCATTTGTTTGTATTACACATTCATAAATTTATATGAAATCTTGTACCATCAAATATGTTATCAATTTACCCACCTACAGAGATCATAACAATGTATAAACAATAAAAAGAAAACCATTTAAAGAATGTTTAGTTGTATTTGTAAGTTTTGCTGTCATCTCTAAAACCAGGTTTTTGTTTTTCTATAATTAATAATGTATAAAACGAGACATGAGGTGAAATGAGATGAGATGAGAGACGTTGAAATTCCTATATGCTTACTTTATTACAAGAATTTCGAATTTTATTGCCGTTTTTAATGCATTAATCTAAAGAAAGATTCATTTTATTTTGTACTTTTGACCAAAAAAAAAAAATTGAAATAAAAAATACAAAAAAAAATAAATAAAAAAAAGCTGTAGTTTCAATATAAAATCAATGAGCTGGGCTGTGACTCGAAATGTAGTTACTTCTTGTTCCATTTTTGTAAATTAAACCCCTATAGAATTTCAATTCTTAACCGCCAAAGTTTGGCGGTACTACTGTGATCAAAAAATAAGATCGATTTAGTTTTTTCGTCTATACTATTTATTCTTCCAAATCTTTTTCGTCCCCTTTAAAGCAATACTCACCCTCAAATCATATTCCTTATTAACAATTTGGCCTGGCGGAAAGGATTCATAGTGCATAACACTATGATCGAATCGAAGAAAATTGTTAAGATCACTTCACACATCGGTTTTTTCGGTCTTGGCTTTTTTATACGATATTCGTTGGATTGATTTGTTGTTTCTGAATTGTGTGCATGGATCCAAGTCTCCCATAATAATGCCATTCATGACCATTTTGTATCTTTTGTGCTCAACAAAATCGAAAAGAACATTTTTGTGCCGTACAAAACCACCGCAGCTGAAACACTAACGATGTTTATGTAATGAAATTTTACGCAGATATCTATCACAGTTCTATCAATTTAGGAAAAATAGGTTTCTAATATTCGATATACCCAATTCAACTTGTATATTGTTCACATTTTTTGATCACGGTATTATACCATATTTTTTTCTATATTTGGAGCACTTAGAAAAAGGCTTTAAAGATCAAATAAAGTAGTTTTATTCCTAAGTAAAGCACAGTTCAAGTCAACAATCTTGCTCACAAAAAAAAGTAAAAACAGTTATCATCACAGATAATTTGTCGGTAGTAAAACTACCGCTGAATTTCAATCGGAGTATTATTAATAAAATGAACATAAGCATACTTACGAAGATAAGACTTACTGTATATTTTTAATGTACCGAAGCTCTGATGTAACTGTCAAATTTGAAGCCTTCGAGCCATTAATTATGGACCGCAGATGAAAAAAGATGGTCTTCAAAGATACATGCCGAAAAAAATTACAAGAAAAAATTGATAAAAAAAATCACAATACCACCCATAATATTTGCATATAATTCTAACGTTATTAGACCACTATCCCGAAAACAATGTCGAAAAAATTAAGATCAAAACGTTTGCAAAAATTCACCTTGATCGTGCTTTTGCAACACACTAATTGATCTTTAAAAAAATGCACTCCTCATCCGTAGCCTCGCAGTCGGGCAGTAGCCCATGCCGGCTATATATGGGATCACGTCTATATATTTCTAATATATTGACGGAATTCCTGTGGGCGTTACGATTGAAGTATAGATTTTAATACAAGATGTTGAGCTCGACCCTGTGCGGAGTTGTACCGAATTTTTTTCGCTTACAATATCTTCTTGAACAAAGTCGGGAATTGCATAAATTTATGAAAACTTAGAAATTGGAAATAATTTTGCTTTTTGAATTCAAACATACGAAAGTGCAAATGAAATATAATGTAGGAATTATAGTATTTTCTACAACATCAAATCTTCAAGACGTAATAGAAAAATAGAATTTAATAAAAACGATAATTTAGTGAAAATATTTCTCCAGACGTAGGAATATGTGTATAGTATGGTCGAGGCAGGCGCTGCCTGTATAACGTGGTTAATTCGTACCGTCATATATCGAAACCGTGTTCTACGAAACTTATTTATTTATTTATTCAAACTACAGAATAATCTAATTTAAACTTAGATGTAACTACAAGTCAATGCAATATGTATCGTGTTGTATCGAAAAAAAGCCTTAAAATGCAACATTTTATGATATAAAAAGAAAAAAAGAGACGAAAAATTTAAAAATATATTCAAGAATAATAATGACAGTCACAATTTTCTCATAATTCTCATCAAAAATGATAGCTAATGTATTTTTTTTTTTTGCTAAAGTTGGCCGAAACTCGCTTTACTAACGATAAAATAACAATAAAAGTAAAAAGCAATTGAGAAAAATTCCAGCCGAATACATATTTGATTTTTTGAAATCGTTTTATAATAATCGCAAATTTTGTACCGTGTTGTATCGAAATCGTGTTTGACAAGTATCGTGTTATATGACAGACCTCTGTACAGCTTTTTCAAATAGACGCGAGGAAACGTTGTTGTAAAATGTTTGCCACAGACGAAGGAACATTGAATATAAATAATATTGTTTATGTTCAAAACCAACGTATACTTTTATATTTAACGTATATTTATTCAATACGTTTTACTATCGCATACACTCAAGCCTACATATGCTTGTGGGGTCTCACCACTTTTTCAAATCCATAATGTTGAAAGAGTTTTGTACCAACATTGGAACGAACCATGAAAAATTCCAAGATACTGTAAGAATGCATCCACAAATGTTCAATTTTGTATAATCTTCGTCGTTTATTTCAGCTTTGTCTCACCGTTGAATATTTCTCCATATTTAAAGGCCCACGTCTAGATTATAATTTATTGCATATTTGGCTTACGTTGACAATTTCTCCAAATATTTCTCTCGTGCATTTAAAATTGATGTTTCAAGTGTGCGAAAAATCATATATCGAATATTCGAAATAAGATGGAAAAGTTTAGTAGATGCAGGCGTAGCATGCTTCTCAATAAGCAGGTATGAATAAATGAATATAGGGGAAGAAATATTAGTTTCTCTCTCTATCTTTTCTCTACAATACTTATAAATATAAGGGCTGATGCTAACAAATAAATAAAAACTCTTCTAATATATTTCCTTTATGAAGAAGGAACCAGCAAAAAACTTTGTGGAAACGATTAAAGGTGGGGTTGATTGTTTACTATAAGCTACGGGAATAGCCTAATTCTTTTGTCAGTACTACGGTAAAAGCCAAAACAGATTTGGTTCTGTAACATGTTTATTGGCCTAAGGAAAGACTTCTTACACATAGCAGTAAATTGAAATAAATAAATGCTTGAAAATTTGATTTCGAAAAACGAAAGGGCACCAAAAGTTTACAAAGGCAATATTAAAAGAAATAATTGGGATGGGTGGCAGATCTGTAAAATGACAGAAAAAAATTCAAAAACGATATGGAAATACAAAAATTTGGATCTACTATTAAGAAAAAAAAAATTGAAAATTATATATTTATTTAAATTTATTATACTCGATTTAGTATGGTTGCTACCTTAAATTTTTTTTTTTTTTTTCAACTTTATACTTCCCTGTCATCTTTACGTAAGTCATACAAGTTCCATTTAGCTTATAAATGTTATCATATATGATTTACACCCGTTGAAATGTCAATTGTTTCAGTATAATATGATCTTTCGTTTTGCTTGCTTCATTTCGTGTTTCGTTTTTTCTCCTTTATTGCGTTTATTTAAATTTATTTTGTAGTTACACTACGATGAATGGTTTGTTGAATTCGTTGGACATGTAACGAGTAAATAACTTATCATGATTAGAAAGCAATCGTACGCAATCAACTTACAACCTTCTTTAAAATAATACAATCTGAATATAAAATGCGATAAATAACTTGTAAAATTTAAACAAATTATCTTCTTCTTCTACCTATTTCCTCTTTACTTACTTACAAAACCATGTGGTTTACTAATCCCGACAATGCCTCGTAGAAACTTGAACGTCTATGGCTTTATATTCTTTGTTTTTCATTTGAATGCTCAATACACGCGTATGGGTGTTTTTTGAACTTACCGCAGAGTTTCCAAACTTTATGCAGTTTTTCCCACGAAAACATCTTATTTCCTTTTAAAGATACGGTAAATATGGCAACATCAATCCGTAAGTCTATCTAAAAGACAGTTTTTGCGAAAGTATTTGTGGAAGAAAGAGATGTCAGCCGGCGCTCCTAGTAATAATGTTACTGCATCCTCCAATAATAGTGGAAGCAAAAACTCGACGACAACACTTGCAACGTCTACTACCAAAGTTCCTGTTAACGAGAAGACTAATAATAACAATGCCAATGCCACTACCGCCGCCGGCAATGCGAATAACAACAACACCACCACGGCAGCCGTGCTCAAATCATATCACGAAATTATTAAAGATCCAAAGTCCTTGGATGAGGCTGCCAATTACATGTACCAGTCTATGCTAGATGATGCTATTATCGGCGTGTTCCTGGAGATACACCATTTGCGTAAGACTGGCAATTTAGCTGCGCTGGATGGCGTGGCTGCCGATGATGAAGCTGATTCATCGTCGTTACGCATTGTTGATATGCCCAATTATGACATATTTGGTATTTCCACTGCTAAGAAGCCTATGGACTGCGCCTGCCCCAACTGTGATAGGCCCGTGTCGGCTGCACGGTTCGCTCCACATTTAGAGAAGTGCATGGGCATGGGTCGAATATCATCGCGTATAGCCAGCCGGCGTTTAGCTACCAAGGAGAGTAACAGCGCCAGTTCCTCATCTTCTTCATCATACCTGCAAACTAATGCCGGAACAGACGATGAAGACGACGTCGATTGGTCATCAGAAAAACGTCGCAAAAAGACTGGTCAGACATCGCGTAACAACGGCTCCAAAAAAAACAATGGCAAATCATTTTAAAATATAGACTGGTTTTGTGGCTGGCTTCCCCACTTACTGATTAGTTTTAGAACTAATTTTTTTTCTTTTATTTAGGTTTTTAATAGGCTTTTTTTAAAGTTTACAAAATGAAGCTGCCGTTGAGTATAAATAAATAAATGTGTGCGCATGTGTGTATTTATAAATATATTGATCGTGCATAATTTTATAAATGAAATTCCTTTTTTTATTCATATGCATGTATAATAAACACATGGAATTCGATGCCGTATTATATTCCTGACTTTTTCACTCCTGTTATAAGCGTATACAACCTATAACTTTGTGTGAACATGACCGATTGCTTCCATTTTTGGAGATAAAGAGTAGAGTATTTCTTGAAGTGAGTGTGGAAAATTTCAGCGTTCTAGCTTAAATAATTTCCGAGTAACGAGCAAAAATCCAAATATTTTTGTTAAAAAAACGGAGTTGCGTTCAGTTTATGCTCCACTGCTCACTTCTGTTCAGATCAATATGGCCCATTTCCAATGCCAACCTGCCTGCAGAAACTGCCAATGTTTATGCCAAATTTGAGGGCCAAACAGCGCTCGTTTAGGCTTCATGTTTTTGAGAGAATAGAAGTGAGGAAGATTTCTTCCACATTTGTTTTTTCACAAAAACTGTTCACCTAGAAGTTCTTAATAATGGAGAGGGTATGTGTGTGGGTATGCGAGTATTGAAGAATAAGTTAAAAAGAATCCAATAACATAGAGGATATCGACAAAATTACAACGAAATACGACTCAGAATTTCACGCTGATTAAGAATGTATATACTTTTTTAGCGCCTCTGAAGCTTCCTTGTGGGTGTTACATACATTATTGAAAAAAAAAAAAACAACAGGAGTAAACCCCATGCAGTGGGCGGTATAGTAATAGTTTTTTTCAAATTTACTTTCATTACGGAAAAAGAATTGATAATCGACCGATTTACAACCAGATGATATTCTAGCGGCTTTAGTTCGGGAACAGAAAATTTATTTCATATAAAAAAAAATGGATGTAAACATTTTCACATTTTCAGAGAGAGCACAACGCACAAACATATTTACTCTGTTCAAGACACAGGCCTTTAGTATTTGTTCATTAATTAAATCCAAGTCCGCAAATAGTAGTAATTTCATCCATAAGAAAAAGTTAGTGCAGTAATGATTCAATGCTAACTCTGGATTTATATATATGATAAAATTGAATGACATTATTTCTCTTTTGTCAGTCATAAGATGAATGAAATTGAACGAGGAAAGAGCAAGAAAGAAAGAGACACATCGTTCAGACGCAATGGAAGTGAAGTTGAAATCAATACAATTTCTGTCAAGAGTTGCTAGCTCCCCTACTACAGAAATTATGCATTCCTTCTACTTTTTTATTAAACAAAAAATGCTCGTTGCCTCTTTCTAATTCGCTTCCTTTATGACTAATAATTATTAAAAAAATAATAATTACCATATTTAATCAAATATTAATTTATCTATTTTGCCAGCTTCTGGTGTCGGCTATTGGTTATCCGCTGTAACTGCATTTCTACATCTTTGATATACTTCTCGGGTAGACAAGCATCGCGCATAGCTGCTAATTTAGCATTGATGACGGCCTTAATGTTGGCATCACGTTGGCGTTCACGTTCACGCCAAGCTGAAGCTTCGTTACGTTCTAAGTCCAGCAATCGTCTTCGCTCCATTTCTTTATCACCCATTTGTCGTATTATATCCGTTCGGTAACAATTGCGTTTCCGTTGCCTTTCTAGATCGAGTTTCCGGTCTTCCTCCTCCTCCTTCTTTAAACGTTCAACTAATACATTAAAATCTTGTTCGGCGCGAGCAATTTGTAGTGCTTGCCGATGTTTAGTTTCTTGCAATTGGTGTTCGCGGGCATCGCTTAATTCTTTTTCGATTTGTCGTTTTTTCATTGCTGCTTCTTTTTCTTTTTGACGGTATTCTCTCTCCAAATGTTCCCTTTGCCTAAAGTAGGTAATCTCGTCACGTTGTGAACGCGACTCAAGTGCCTTTTGAGCCAAATTAAAAAGACGCTGATGTTTACGATCATGTTCTTGTTTCTGCAATTTTTTTTCGTGAGCCAAAGACCGTAACCGCTCATCTTTTTCCCGCATATAGGCCGCTATTTTCATTTCTGTAGATCTTTCTTGTTCACATAACATACGCTTGAAAACAGTAGACATTTCCACTACTTGGGCCAATTCGTCGCGGAATTTCAAGCGTCTCTCTTTAGATAATTGTTGTTGCCGCTCTTGGTCACGTTTAAAACCTGCGTTGATTTCACGCAGCATTTTTGCCTCTTTTTCTATACGTTCAGCCTCAAGGAAACGTTGATTTTCCCTTTCAAGTAATTGCTTCTTTATTTCTTCTGCATATTTTTGTTTTGCCTCTTGTTTCTTATCGAATTGATCATCTTCGGCATTGAGTGATTTCATAGCCCTTTCTATGACCTGTTGCTCCAAACGTATTTCTTCCCTTCGTAGCTCTTTAAATAATTTACTCTTTTCTTGAATTTGGGCATCGCGAACCGCGTGGCATTTGGCGTCAAGTATAATGCGATTTACTTTTTTCACCTCTTCTTCTTGTTCGTGTTTAGCTAGAAAAGCTTTTTCTAGAACCTGCAATTTATCCTGAACCTGCTCTCCCTTCTGGACCAAGGTAATTTCTTCAGCCTTCTTTTTACGAGCATCGTCGATTTTCTTGAAACGTTCTCGAATCCGTTCAGCTTCTTCTTCCAATCGCCGCATTTCCTTCTCCTTTTTCATTAAATCATCTAGGCGATCCTCTAATGGGACAACCTTCGAAGCGGCTTTTAATCGTTCCAATTCTTTGTATGGTAGTTGTACTTTACGCGGAACGCTTACACGTACTTCTCTAGGCAGAAGAGATTGCGTGTAAAAGACATTTTGACATTTAAGATGCTGATTAGGTTCCTTGCAAACATATTTCGGCACATTAGAGATCTTACGCGCTGCTGTCTTTGCACGACCGATCGGTTCTTGTTCTTGTATGTGTTTCTCTGCACGCCTTGGGCATGCCGAAAAGCACGGCATTGTTCTTTGTCGATTAACTTTACCCAAAAACGCCAAAAAGAATCGGAAATTTAAAATTATATATGTTATTCTTTATATATATATATATATGTATATGTATAATTTATTTATATATAGTTTATTTATATATATTTATTTATTTATGTATTTGTATCTATAAATATATACATATATACATATATATATATATATATATATATATATATATATATATAAATAAATATATATATATAAATACATATATATATATATATAAATTTTCGATTCGATAAAGACTACGGTTCAGGCACACAGAACTTCGAATTAAAAAATCGTTCGAGTACAAAATTTTTTCGACTAATAAAATGCCATGTACCGTAGACATACCAACATGTCAGGTAAGGAAAATGTATCAATTGTTTTGAGCTATTACATAACAAAATACAGTTACATGGAAACATGCATGTTTTAGCAACAAATTCTTGCAAGAAATAACAGTTGCTATAGGGAAATGAATTAACGGATTCTAAACAATAGATAAGCGAGGTTAAGAACGATACGATGAAACACGAGAGGGTAATTTATTTGTAGTGAAAAATATGGAAATAAACACTAAAATTGTACATATGCAATTAAAATAATGGGATCACAGTTAGGTAGAAAGAATCAAGGCATACTGTTGAAGACCGCATCACCTTGATATTTTCCTTCGCATGGCCATATTACCAGTCGACTGTTTTAAAAATGCTTTGAACGTAGCGTTTCACAACACACTTCTAAGTTATTCGAACTTTTGGGATAAACCAGCGATAATTTTGATCCTAAATTTTTCTTTTTTCAATTAGTTATCATAATTTATTATATATTATTTTTTTCCTGTTCGCTTTGTTTTATTATCGCTATAGTATGTTCCAAAATTTGCGCAAAATTCGAGCTTGCCGCCATTTGTGCAGTGAGGTGTTGGCAACCCAAAAAAAAGGACAGTTCAACAGCCTCGTATGTGTTCCTCCAACGTGTTTTCTACTCTCTTTAAATAGAATTTAATTATCGAATCGTTTGTTTCCGCTCTTTCTGGTGTGTCATAAAACGCTCTGCAAACCTGAGCAAACACCTCTGTAGCTGATTCTCGAATAGGAGTTGTCTTATTTATAAGACAGTTATCTGTTACTATCTGCCATGAATCTGCAGTACGAATATGATTAATAAAATATTCCATAGGTACACACTATGGAACTTACCCATGCACTGCGTGGTAACTTCAATTTTGGCCAGGCTGCAGTTTTTAATGAAATCTGTGCAACATTGCTTCACCAGTTCACCGCTCGTGCCGCGAAAAAGATCTCTTTCTAGGAACGACAATAAGTTCTCAGTTTAGATTAGATGTTGCTTGATTCGACAAATACGCGTTACTCGCTCTCTCTTTTGATAATTTTTCGGCATCCATTTTACTTAAAACTAAGACAATTTTTCCCAAAGCCAAAACGCTACCATGACGTGTGTTGATATCAATAGAATCAGTTTTTGAAAACAGTTTATCATAACTACGGTGGCCACGTAATCTGGAGCATGGTGTGTAAGCCTATGCAAAGCCTTCGCTGATAATTCTCTTATAATAATCTCGCAATGATTTATTTTTCGTTCCACTAAGTGGTCTATTAACGGTTTGCGGTATTTTTCGAATTGCGCTATAAAATCGCTAATGTTTAGAAAAGAATATTGCCGCCAAACCACCGAATAGAAGTCAGTAGTAGTGGATATTTCAATGCCGTGTGGAAAGTTACCCAAACGGCCCACACTTTCTTGAAAAGCAGCCTAAGCTGCCCTCCGACAATTGATTTCGCGATCAAATGCAGCTGCGATTAGGACGCCAGGTGAAATTTGACTGACAAAAGGTTGCAAATCATCACAATTGTAGGCTCTGGCGAAAGCCCAACACATATAACAATGACTACATGATGAATACTTTTTAACAGATTCTATGACAATTTATTGGAATTTTTACAAAAATTTTCTATTTCTTCCAAACAAGTTAATGATTCCCGGTTGCTTTTTTTTGCTTAAAATATATATAAACCTTTGTTTTACAGGCAGCATGTTATGCTGCCCAAGCTTGGCAATGACTGCTACGCACTTAATTAACACAGTTTTTTAAGCAGTAGAAGAATTTTTAAATATTTTACGCAGACTTCTTCTTTTTGTTTATTTTTTTCAACAGCTGTTCTCTTCGAGAAATTCCAGTGTTTACTTTCTTATTCATAATAAGCATTTGTTAAGTTGGAGTAATGCGAACTTGGCAGCTCTTTGCTTAGCGATTCAGCATTGCACATGTTGCTTAACGCGGATGCTTAGCGAAGTAGCTTTAATTAATAATAAAAATGAAAATTTTGATTTCGTAGGATTTAAAGCCAAGGTATTTATTTATTTCTGTGGTTAATTTGATTAAAATATTTTATTTATTCTTTTTTTTTGAAATTTTTATAGTGTTTAGGCAAAAATTTAAGCAAGTAAACCAAATTGTTCACGCAACAAAATTCCATACTCTTACCTAAGTCTAAGTTTTATTTATTTATTTATTTTATTAGTTTCATTAAAGTTTATTTATTAATAATATAATTTATTACAATATTATTTAGTAATATTATATAGTAAAAAAAAATGAATATTTAAAAATTAAACAAAACGATTGCGTATTTCATCAATTCACTTTATTGTCATTATTTCTTTGAACTAGGACGAGTACGTCTTAAGCCCAAGAATTTCCTTGTGCATGGTGTACTTGTTTCAACAGCATTTTTAACAAACTCCTCTAATTCAGGTGTCGTAGTGTAGGTTTGTATTAAAATTCTATTGGTGTCTCACAGAGTTCATTGGGTGAATTATTACTCGTCGTTTCTGGCTGCTTTCTGAAGTTTAATTTGGGATTTAATGATAACAAGTTATTTTTACAAATCATCAATGAAACATTCGCCTTTTTCTCATCTGCTGGCTATTTGCTATCTGTATCTTTCTCTAAATTTTTCTCTTCACATAATGCGCTCTCTGCCGGATTTACGAATGTATTTTTTTTTCTTTCTTTTGTTTACATGCGTGTTGTGTATGTAGAGACACGTACATAGATACGCGCACACCCATGCATATAACTGCATTGGAAGTACTTTTCTGGCATCTCGCTTTAACATGCTGAACTTATGGATTATTTAAAATAGTTTTTTAATGCTGCGGCTGCTTTGGGTTTCTTTTTAGAAAATGCTTCTCTCTTCTTGTAACGAGAATTTGTTTGTTTGCTTTTTTCCTTGTTTGTTCACTCACTAAGCGAGTGCATTCAGTCTTCTCAGTCTTCTGGTGTTTAGACGCGCGTAGTCGATAACATATAATCGTCGAATAAAATCTGCGAAACTGCCGTTTATTTATAATATATAGTTGAAAACAAAAAAAAAAAAAACAAAACAAATTGCAGTTAAATAACAATAATATATTATTATATTGATATTTTGGGTTTAGTAAAAATGGAGGATTTCGCGAGAGAGCAACGTGTTGATGAATAATATTTCAGAAATGGCAAAGGTTTGGCGTACATAGTTCGCTACTCAACCAGAGTCGCTAAAGATTAAAATGGGGTGGTGGTACAAGATAAGCATATCACCTTTCTTGTTCGAGCGAGTGTTTCTCAAGAGCGTTCCAGGCAAGGACTTTGCAAATTAAGTGCCCTCCACCGATATTTTACCTCATCTTGGTTGGTAAGTACAATTTCGTTAATAGTAACGTTGTTCCATGATAGTTTTGTCTTCTTAAAGAGGGGGTAACCCAGGCATTTTTGCAGATTGATACTCAACCTTTTATTGTGGTAGCAATTGTAAGTTGTGCGCAGTGTGCTTGGCATTCGTTCACTTAAAATCTGTTCATACCAATTTGCCGCTAAGATTGCTAAGTCAACTATTTGTAATCCCAGATCATTTAGTTATACCAACAGGTTGTCTGGAGCCAGGGTTTAAATTAGAAGCGAAAAAGCACTTCACCATCCTCGCAGTGATGGGTGGTTAATGTAAAGTTCAACAATGAACATCCTCTTAATAATCATATTTGCAATGTTGGTGTTTACCAAGGCTACAGGTTCATCTATTTTGTGGTTTCGAAAGTAAACATAAATAAAACATACTTCTGATTGAAATTTGGATCACATATTTTTCCAATATACATTTTGAAGCTTGTCGTTACTTGTGGATTACAACACATACATAGTTATAAAGCGTAAAGAAATTGTTACAACTTATTGCGAAAACAATGAACCCACCACGTATTGTGGTAAGAAGGGTTAATGCCTCTTTTGTGTAAGAAAAACGTATCTAATGTTCTCAAAGGACTTGCGTGTACAAAAATGACTTTTGGATGTGGTTTGTGAGCCGAAAATGTTATTTTTGGACATGAATGTGGTATTGTGGAAATGATTCTTTGTGGCATGAGTGAGTTGATTTCCACTTGGACGATATGTGGCTTCAACAAAGTGGTGCAACACGCCGTAAGTCTCGTGACGAAATTAATTTATTGGAGGAAAAGTTCAGTGATCGTGTAATCTTCAAAAATGCCTACGTGAGCTCGCCACAAAGATCATGGGATGTAACACTATTGCGCTTTTTACCTTGAGGCTATGTTAGAGTATTGGTTTACTCGAATAAACCATGGACTCTATGACCCTTATGACGTATTAGGGAGAGCTTGCTGTATATTACTAGAGGGGGCAATGATCTCTGGTCAATCGTTTTGATTTAAGCTAATATGCCCAATTGTAAAGATTTTTTTATAATTATAGTCGTTTAAGAATACGTCGTATTATATATATATTGCACTGTACCAATACGTACGATATTGAAATTTGTATCTTCTGTATTATAATAGCAAAGACTTTTTGTTCGCATCAGGCCCATTCTGAACCAACTAAGAATGCTTGTGCTGACACTTAACTTTCCTTCTAAACTCACAAACTCTCTCTGCAAACGCTCAAAGCAACGTACTTACTATAATTCGCACCCTCAACTTAGTCAACCTTAAAACCCGACTGCCACGTATAGTTGCCATAAACGTATGGGAAAGCTTGTTATAAAGGACTAAGAATAAGGTGCGTAGTTTTCACCTATTGTGGACGAAAAATGAATAGTTTGACTAGTTCGATAATTGGCACGTTTTTCGAACTTACCTCAAGGGCAAGGAAGAAAGAAAGACTTCCGAAATTAAGTTTGCACTTTCGATATCGTATTTGCAATTTAAGAGATTTAAGAGAGACAAATAAAAGCAATTCCTTTATTCACATTGATTAAGAATATATTCATTCTACGGACTCTTCGACACAAGTTTTTATGCTTTACGAGCATGCGACAAAAGTAATGTAATGCTCTTTGTCATCGATTATAGAAAATCCAATATATTAATTTTTCAATCGTAGTATTTTCGAATAATAATGTAAAGTAAAACACAGTAGAATGAATTTGACATGAGACATCCGCTAAAAAGCAAATTTGCTTGAGTTCCAGCGTTCAATACTCTCAATGTAATGAATATAAAAGCGTCCTCTTCTTTCTTAGAACATAGCATGCGATAAATGAGAATAAGACTCTTGTTATTTAGGGAAAAACCACTTTTTAAGGTTTCTCAAAACTTGTTTGATAACGTTAAAAATTGTTACCTATCTCTAGTCATCGGGATGAAATTAGAAAGCATTGTAATCAAATTGGCTCTCATTATGGGTCAACGGGGGGATTCCCTGTAGTCAGCAATTACATTAATTTCGTAAAAATTCTTATATATTCGCGAAAATCAATCAAAGCACAAACTTAAGAAAATTCTCTTCAGTTGCTGAATAACTGACAAACGCGTAGCATTTGCAGTCAGTCGATTGAAATTCTTATATTCGCTTTTATTTTTATTTAATTTTTCTCTCATTAATAATCTAATTGCAATATGAACTGGTTTGTAAAGTTGTTGCTACTGTTATTTTCTTTGTATAGTCTAATCTTTTCGGGCCACTGTCAAGGTTTCACTATCAAAGATGTTAACGTGCATTTATTAGAAGACAGTTTCCGTGTTTCGTTGCCTGGTAAATTATTGAAAAAGAACAATGCCTACGTTTTTTAAAAGTAGTTAATGTGTCATTGAATGAATTACAGATGAACCAGGTATCAAATTTGTTGGTTTTAATGTCAATGTTAATCGAGAATTTAAAAATTTCGAGGCTGGCCAGTATACAGCGGGAGTTCTCGCAGCCACAAATGATGCGTGGGGGTTCGATGTTAAACGGAAATTACGGAACAATGATGTTGTCCATGTTTGGGTCGGCGTACAATTTGAAAATCTTATTTATCGCAACCGTATCAGCCCTATTTATATAATTAACGGCCAAGCATCATCCCTACCTCCTGAGATGGAGCAATTGCAAACTACCAGCAGTGCACCGCCAACGCCACCATCACCGCCAAAACCGTCGTCGGAAGCTCAAAACAAAAATCAAGGCTGCCAATCTACCATCACCGAACTTCCCGTTACCAAAAAAAATCTGTGCCGTGGTGATTTAATATTTGAGGACAATTTCGATGTATTACTCTATAATAATTGGAATCCCGAAGTGCGAATGCCTCGTGAGGCTGATGATTCAGAATTTGTGATATACAATAACTCTTTGGTAATTGATTCCGGTATATTAAAGATTACGGCACGCCTTAATCCGGCCGATATACGGAACGGTGCCATTGATTTGGAAGAAAGGTAAGAGACAACAATAGAAATTTTTTAAAAAAGCCCCGTATCGCAGGAAATGTATTAAATAATTCAATAGGAAATTATACGATATATGCCGTGATTCTCGTGTATTTGTTCGCATGCACTTCACTCTTTCCTCTTTATATACAACAAAAGTCATTACCATACTCACGTTTTTCAATTACGTTTACAGACGGTTCATCATTTTTGTAAATAATTAACTTTTTTTTTTGTTTATTCGTTGTTTAAAATACAAAAATGGGGTTTTGCGGGTTATTTTTCTTGATCGAATCGTAATGACGGGAAATGTCTGCTGGATTTTTTAATAATATATATATAAATATATTATCTACACATATACATATAAATATATTATGTACATATATACATATAAATATATTATGTACATATATACATATAAATATATTATCTACATATATATATTATATGTATATTATACGCATATATATAAACACTTTAACAAAACATTTCTCAGTATTCTTGATGTACTAATGATCTGAAAAGAATAAATGTGTACTTTCTCCGAATTTCAACGTTCGCCCTTGCAAAAAGCGGCAAATCGTCAAAAACGCATAAAAGGATACGTGTCGTATAATAGAAAGAACGCAATAAACGGAAGTGCGACGTGATATTTTTTTTATAGAGATTTTTTATCTGCAAAATGTTCATTGTTTTTGGTATTTACAGAGATCAAAATTTGTCAGTGAATTTTAATTGGAGATTTTGCGAAAAATTGACAAATGATTGTTGCTACTACGTAGAAAAACTGTTTACAATAAACGTACAGTGAGTCTCATTAATATTGGGTTTTTCCGCTCGACAAAAAATAAGCGCTTGTTAAACCTAGTCCTTAGTCCAGACATACAAATTTATTTTCCTATTTCATACCACTAGGAAATACATAATTAAAAAAAAAAAAAGAAAAAAAAAAAAAATCTAACATTACTCGAGTAGACAAGAAAATTAAATAACTTCAACAACTCAAAAAACATAGCGACATTAATATTGGATTATTTACATATACGACGGATGCATATTATTAAAAGTTGATATTTGGTGGCGTATCCTTTTTGTTTAATAACGTCATTTAAACGTTTTGACTTATGTGGGAAAACGGAATCTTACTCCATTCCTCTTGTAATCTACTTTTCAGGTCTTGGACGGAAGTGTTTTCGCACATTGAGCTCCAATTTATTCCATACATTTTTGACGGGGTTCATGCCTGGTGATTTGTGAAAAACAGTGAAACACTTTGAGCCAGTTATACAAGAGCTATTCTTGAATTAAGCGAGACTTATGCTTGAGGTCGTTATCTCGGTAGAACTTTAAAGTGTTCAAAATATCAAGTTTGTCCGCTCTTTCTTTCAAATTTTCCTTCAATATCCTTAAAAACGCTCCTTGCTTACAGTGCCATAGTACAAGAATTTAATAGGAAAACGCCAAATTGTTAGTAGAGCGACGAGTGAACTTAGAAACGTGTTTTCCCGCGATTGCGTCCAAGACATGAGAAACAGATTATAAGAGGAATGGAGTAAGATCCCTGTTTCCCACACAGTAAACATTTTACTAAGTAGGTCAAAACGTTTAAACGACGTTATTAAGCAAAAAGGATACGCCACCAAATATTAATTTTTATTAATATGTTGTTTTTTATCTTCGTATCCTTCCTTATATGGAAAAAATCCAATATTAATGTCGCTATGATTTTTGAGTTGTTGAAATTATTTAATTTTCGTCTCTACTGGAATAATATTTGGTGTTTTTTTTTTTTTTTAAATATGTGTTTCCTAGTAGTATAAAAATTAAAAGAAATTTTTAAGTCTGCAGTAAGGACTACGTTTAACACGCGCTTATTTTTTGTCGAGCGAAAAAATCAAATATTAATGAGGCTCACTGTAAGTGTATGTCTACGACATTTCTCCCGTGATCTTCACAATAAAGTTCAACATTTGTCGGTTATCTAGGAACTTTCACATAACTTTTAAAGCATGCAATGGACATAGGTATAAAGGAAAGGTTTTGCATTTTGCGGCCAAATGAAACGAAGAGGTCATATGCAAGAACGAACTCTTCTTCTCCTTTGGTAAATTTAAGTAAAACAAAAAGTTTAGTTTAGTTTGTACCGAATTTTTAAATACCTACCGCTGACTTTTATTAGAAAGAATCTTAAGAACGAGAGCAACTTGTAATGATTCTACCGCGTTTATATGGTTGGAATTTAGTGCCATTAAATCCAGTAAATGTAGTGTTACTATTAAATAATTTTTTCTTTTTTTTTCGAAATATCTTTGCAATATATTTACAATTAAACATTTACCAAGTGAATTAACTAAAAGAAAAACAATAATATAACATCATCGAATCAGAATCCAACGAATTTAACAAATGCATACTGGTTTAATTTTTGACTTCAGTATACATTTCAGTATACGTTAAGATTATCAGTAATGTGTCTATATGAGAGGGGGTCTAACATGTGGTGTCTTTTCAGTCTTCTGACTTCATAACTACCATTTAATAAGTTTACGGCTAAAATGTGGTGCAGCCTTATTCTGTCCAGCTAATTACTGTTAAAGCGTTTTATTGCATCATATGTAAAAAATAACTGCTCACAAATCCAGGAGCATTTGTGCTTAGTTATAAGGTTTCAGACTGGTATCTCTGTAATATTTTTGCGTTAGAATTGCCGCATGCAACCTACAGCTGGATCCCATGCGTTCTCCTTATCGGCTTTATAATGGAATAGATAATATTTGAAGTCATTATTAGACTCTATAACACTTGTGGTACAATGTTCTTTTTGCTTTTTGAAAACTTGTGCATGCATCCTAAAAAATGAAGAGACCCAACTACGCCCATTCAATACTATGGAAGTTTACAATGTGCTTTTTACTTTGCTTTTTAGCTAATTTTTCAAATTAAGCTGGCGGGTATAAAAGATTCCGCCGACTATAATGTTCGTACTTGTTATTATACCTTGTAATACTTGTGGTACAGGGTATATTAAGTTTATGCGGACGGATGCAACACGCAGAAGGGCTTAAAATAGAATCAACTAAGCGTATCTGTGCGTCTGATGTCTACCCATGTAAATTTGTGTTCAAGCTACAGGCCGCAACTTTTGAAATATTTTGTGAAATTTGGTACACTTACGTGCTGTGGCTATAGATCGAATACTATTGAAAATGGTTGGGACCAGTCCGCTTTTTCGCCTCCACTCCACTCCACATGTAACGCCTCAATAGATAAATTTGGTTCGGCTAAGGAAATTTTTTTTAACCCTCTCTCATATAACCGTTAATACGAAAACTGAATATTTATACAATAAAAAAGTATAATTTTGAATATTTAATTGTGAAAATTAGTACATAATAGTAATCAGCCTTAGAAATCAACCTTACCGAGTTTGGACCACGTACGTCTATATTTTGAATACCAACACTCTGCCTTGCCCGACTATGATATTCTTACTTATTTTTATACAATTTCGAATCTTTGATCTTCTTATTATCTATTCGATTTTTGCAATTTTGCAAATCCGAGAGAGAGAGAGAGAGAGACAAAGGCAGAAGTTTGAACAATAAATAACTTAATTGTGATGCAAAAAAATAAAAACACTTCGAAAATCTCTTACGCAAGACAGTGTATCTTATATTGTTGATTTACTGAATCTCAAAAGAAGAAAACATAATTTGGAATCATTAAAAATCACACACTCCGTTTTGCTCATTATAAGCAGTTCATTTAGAATTGCGTGTCAATTCTGTAGTCCCGAGAAAGTATAATGATTTTTGTTACTGTTCAACTTAGTTCGTTTCGTATTTAATTTGATAAAGATTAGAAGACAAATTTTGAATAAAGCTAACTTCTGTAGATGTATAGAATTGGTTAAATCGGTTCAGTTATTCACGCTGAAGAGGTCAAGAGTCTCAGCGAATTCTAACCTAATACTATATATGTAGAGTGTAACAAGCAAAAAAAAAAAAAAATTTCGTCCGCATCTTAGCTCTATATTCGCTATTGATCCAAAGTTATTGCGTAAAATGTTTCAAAATTCGCGTTCGTTTCTCCAGTTATCCTTCCAACATTTTCATTTTAAAAAATATGAAAAATTTGAGTGCATCTTTTCAAGAGAAGAAAGTATGGAAAATTATTTTTTTAAAAATATATTATAATATTTCTATATACTTTTTTTTTCAGATGTACTGGCAGTTTGACACATAAAGAGTGCTCTACTGCCAACAGATTTCGCAGCATTTTGCCTCCTGTAATTTCTGGACGTATAAATACCAAAAATAATTTTTATTTTAAATATGGGCGTGTTGAAATAAGAGCTAAAGTTCCACTAGGTGATTGGCTATATCCATGTAAGTTAAATCAGTCTGGTTTTGGAAACATTTACGTCTCTTAATTTTCCAATATTTCAGTGCTATTACTGGAGCCACAAAATGTTGAATACAACATGCACTTCGATTATGGCCAAATGCGCATTGCGTTTACTCGCGGTAATCGCGAATTAGAATGGAATGGTTCTGACATTGGTAATGCGCGTTTATATGGCGGAGTGGTGTTAACAGAAGCTACTGAATTTCGCCACCAATCTATGGTTAATGTCGCTATCAACACTATTACCGATCGACAACAAAATTTCGGCGGAGCCTTCCATATTTATTCCTTGACGTGGACTCCTGATGAGTTGATATTAAATGTAGACGGATATGAGTATGGAAGAGTGGAATGCAATTTTTCACCTATCTATAATAAGTCGATATGGAAGAGGGGTGCAAAAAATGCCCCCCTTGATAAATTCGTATGTTTAAATATTTGAAAACAAGAAGTATTTGTTAAAGAATAATTATGTTTAGTTCTACATAACTTTGGGCTTGGGTGCTGGAGGCCATGGTGATTTTCCCAATGACGTGCAGAAGCCCTGGCAAAATACAGCACCACTAGCACAATTAAAGTTCTGGGAACAAAGAGGTGAATGGATACCTACTTGGTCTCATCCTATTTTGGAGGTGGATTATGTTAGAGTTTACGCGGTATGACAAATTTATTTATAATTTATCAACAAAAAAAACTGTGCAAAATATAATACAATTTTACTACCATAAAAGCAAGCGGAAAACTTTGTATCTCTATGCAATTAAAATGAACTAAATACATTTACAATAATCTTAAAAAACATCTCTATTCAACAAACGTCAACATTGTCCAAGTGTTGCATTGGTTTCGATAAATCCAGAAGTTCTACATCTTCTAAACGAGGAAAGTCGTCTAAAACTATAATACCGTCATCATTGTCAGGCAGCGCAGCCGTTTCCTCTTGATAGCCCATCCAATAGATCACTATACCTGGACCAAATCTGTTATCACAAGTTTAATAACATTATTCAGGATGCATTTTAACCAACAGCATAATTTTCTTTTTACCTATTACAGTAACTTTGGTATTGTTGTTGAGTGTAATATCTATGTGATTTAATGTCTCCGAAACCTGCTTTGCTCTCAATCCAATTAATCACTTCTCCCCGATAAAGAAATGGTAATATCATTTTGAGATCCGGCGTTTTGTCATAGCCCAAACGTCTCAGTTCGTTTTCATCGTGGAAATGCATGCCAGCTTTAGTGGCCAAATCTTTTAGCTAATCAAAAAAAGAAGATTTTGTTTCCCTTTTTCTTACATTTTAATGTCTTTTCATTTGCCTTAAATTCATATTCTTCTCCTAATATGCGACGTTTCAAATCTACTAGAGGTCCATCTTGGTTGTCACTGCACATACATTGGATTATGTTGGCTGATAATTGTTGATCTTCGATGAGTTGAGGGTATTTCAGGAGATGCGCGATTTCTGCTTTATTTTTCATTTCATATTTAAATTTTAAAATATAACGGCACAAGGTTACGGGACCAATACGATGTTCTCTGGCAATCTTTAAAAGAATGTCTGAATCTTTGCTATTAGAACTGCATTTATTGTATCTGAAGAGGTTTGTATTAATATAATTACAAATTTTGAAGTAACTTTATGACTTACATATCCACATATTTTAAAGTTCGGGATTCATGTCGCCAGCGCAATGCCTTAATATGTGTGGTTACTTGTACTTGTAGAATTGCTTTTAGTGTTAGACTTTCAATAGAAGGAAATTTTTGTAATAAAGCGATCTCGCAATCGATAGCTAAGCCCTCAAATTGATCAATGAAGTCACATATAGTTTTGTACTCCTTACTTACTAGTACACGTTTCTTAACAACTGTAGTTGCTTTTTCATTCATCTTTTCAACTTTTCTTTCAACAGATAATTTGGCGACAAAACGAAATTAAAAAAAAAAAAAATTAAACAAATGCGAAGACAGCTGGGTTACCATACTAAAAAAATAAACTTAAATGTGGTGATAAAATTTAGGAAATATTTATATATGACAATGAAGTCTACATATGCTTATAGAATGTAGAAATTATAGTTTTGACTTCAACTTACTCAAATTAATGACTCTTAAAGAATCCCTAAAAGGGATGAAATGTAGAATTGATTTGATTTTGATTTTTTCCAACTACTTTGTCTTATGTGTTAACGATTTTCAAACTATCTGTTATTTGTATCTTGCAACGTCTAGTGAAACACTTAGAAATTTGAAGTCTTTACTAATCACTAATTTCAAAGAGGGTCACATAAGGAAATGGAAGGCAAATATAGCAGTGATGAGAAATGGTCATAAGAAATAGAAGCTTCACTGGTTTTCTGCTTGCTTTTATAATCAGCGCCTGGTCTATGGTTTGCGATATGATTGTGCGTGCCGCACAACTCCAAACGCAAAATCAACTGAACACAGCTCGTGTGCGTTGCTAAAACAAGATCATATGGCTACCGTTTGCTTACATAAACTGTAATGAAGAATTGTAAAATTAATAAAATGAAAAATTTCTATAGAAAGTGGTTTTTTAAAGCAACAGACGAAAGAAAAGGAAAAAAGGGCTTTTAGAGAACAAAAAACAAATTTAATTATTCCTGGTAAGTCCATACAATAATTAGTAGTATAATATTTATAATTAATTAGCAATCTTTGGTGTCACTGTTTCTAGGTTTATGACGTTGTTAAAGTTGAATAGAGACCATTTAATTTTGCTACTATGACTAGAGCAATGATATAGCAAACTCATCGTGCTTATCCCAGATGCAAAAAAGATTCTGAAATGATTGACGAGCTGGAGAGGCGGTTATGAGCATAGATTATGGACCACCACTGGGGAAAATAAGCAGACTTGTCGACACGAATGGCGCACACAAATTTGTCAAATTGATCTGCATCCTGCCTTTCTTCCTTTCCGATTTTTTTTCCATTTATTCGGCAAGTTTCAACATTAATTACAAACATTTATCATCTACATCCTTTCTCGCGCCAGATCTTCTTACGTATTACACAACTAACTGCGCTGGTTTCCGAAAATTCGTCAGTGGCGGATGTTGGACTTTCAATCAATCTCACTATCGCTTTGATTTTATCGGTCCAATTTTATTTCAATTCTATAAAAAGCGAAGTTTTTGTAATACCCAATACCATCATAAATCATAATTACTAATTAGAGGCTATGAAACCTCTTAAAAATGACAACGCTTCGCAGAATTTCTATTTACTGCTTTCATAAAGATTATGGTAGTTCATGATAAAGCGGTCTTTCAGTGATCTCCACCGCACCTTGCACTTTTCAAGTAAAAAATAAAGAACTCAAACGTTTTGTAAATTTTTTATATTGTACTTACTGTAGAAGTCGACATCTGTGGATATACTTTCCCAGTCATTTTCTTTTACCACTCTATTTCAAAAGCTTGGCAAGCGTTTATTGTATATTTCTTGCCTTTTGTACACTGCGTTGATTAACTGTTCTTCGATCTTTTTTTTTAAATCAATTTTACTTTTATATTTTTTAACTTTTATTCTTTTCTTAATTTACTTAATTTAGTTTAATGTTTTTTTCTTTCTCTTTGCTATTAAAAATGCATATAACCATTTCAAAGACAGAAATATTAATCACATGATTTTGTTTTTTTTTCCACAGACACATGGTTATTTTGTCTATCAAAAACGACACACGCACCGTATAATTACGCGCAATCAATTTTATTTTTATCAGTTCGCATGATACGCACAACTTAATAACTATGTTCAGCGCAATAATTGCGCTTTTTACCTTGAAGAATCCAATTTGACTTGATTTGCGTTTTCAAAGGCACAACCCATCCAATAAAGGTCGTGTTCTTGGAAAGCGCCTTCCCTTCCTGTTACGTTATGAAAGAGAAACTTCTTCAGCACAAGTTAAAATAAAAATGGCGTAAAATCATGAATATTTGTTGACATGTCGTCCTCGATAGTATCATTTTCTTTGACCTTGTGCAAGTCGAGTGTTATCGAGTCGAGAAAGTGTTTCGATCGAGTCATAAACGAGGGAATATCCAAATAATACAAATAGTTAATTCGATTTCATGTACCAAAGAAAAACAGATTCAAACGAGCAGCAGACTTTAAAAAAAAAGTTGGAAAGTTTTATGGAATGAAAATAGGGGCCGGGCCGTTACTTCTCTGTTAAATGCAAACATGAAATTTGTGAACACTTGTACTGCTTTGCACAGCATGTGCAATGATAGAACATAAATCAATCCAGAAGAAATCTACAGAGAATTTATAGCAGTTTAAAAACAAACAATTTTTAATGAATTCAGATGAATACTTTATCTTATGCTTAGTAAAAATAATTTTTTTTTTTTATTCTTTATCTCTCCCAGATATCATTTTGTTATATAATAGCATCATTTTGGAATTTCCGTCGTCGTTAATACGATTAAGCTGCCTGGTAGCCTTTATATTATATCTAATTATTGTAGCAAACAAGTGCGACTCATTTTACATGACATTTTACTCGACAGCCATTTTATCGTCGAGAAAATTTTCAGTCGATAGTAAGAAGAATGTATGCTGTATCGATTTTCCCTACTCGATAATTGACAACTATACGCAAACGCAAAAATTACTACCGTGTTTGTTCTATATCGGGAGCTATAAATAGGCTCCAGTTTATAAGTTTGTTAAACAGTAGTCCTTTATAAACGATGGAATTGATATTCTTTCTTTGCTCTCTCAAAACACTTCCTAAAGTTTTGTAACGCCTCCCTGTCTCTGTCTAGACTCTAAATGTGTAATAGAACACATTGATCACCATTATTAGTTTTTTCTTTCTTTTGACATGCTTGCGCTGTCTACATTTACTTTACCAGAGATATAAAATTGTCTGCATTTGGGCTTTTAATTTGAACCGCGGTGTAATTGTAAACAATGTTGCTCATCAGCTGACTTTTGTGTATTCATCATCTGTGCTGCCATCATATTCATTTTATGTTTACAAAGTTTATGAAATTCTTTTTATTTTTGCACTAAATGCAATAATAATAAACAATCCGGTGAACGTTAGTGTAAAGGTTATCAACATTCAACTGATGCATATGTCAAAACAAGTGATAAGATTATATATTAATAATAGCAAAGTAATGAATTTGAGGAAAATAAATTTAATGACAGACAAAGAAAGAAGATCTTTTATAATTTATAAATATATAAATTTTAAAAAATTAATTACAACAAAAGTTGGTCAAGTCTGCAGAAAAATAATGATAGTGGCATTCAGATAAAAACCATTCTTAGTCATCACTTCTTTTACTTTACTTTAGTAGTATCATAGATAGGTTCTTAGGTATTTTTGTCATAATGCTACGATTTCTGAAATCATGCACATTATCATATCCGTGTCGATAGTACTGCCACATTTTAATTACCACTCCACTGAAATGCAGTGTAAAATAAATGATGTTAGTAATGTTTTCATTTATTTTAGTATAACTGCAATCTTTCGCAAGTTTAAATAGTTTCTTGAAGAAGAGCACGGACGCGATACGATTAATATGTACAAGATAAAGTATAAATATATATAAAATATATTTTTTAGCACACTTTCAAGGTTTTCGAAATTTAAATACTTGAAAATTTCAATAACCTCGGAAAAAGTTATCATATTCACGTATGTTGCAAAATATCAATTCAAAATGGCAAGTTTGCGATTTTTATATTCAACTTCTCGGAGGTTCATTGTTTTATTTTTCTGTAATAGTTTTCTTCAAGAATAGTAATATTTGTAGTTTGACAGTACGTTAAATCAAAATTATTGGTTTTAAAATGTGTCTTTCATTTAGATATTTTTATTTATATAATTAATGAAAAGGTAAAGTTATCAAAGTAAAGCATTTTAGGGAATAAGTATGAATGAGTGGGTGAGGTGCGTATGGTTCTCAAATTCATGCCTTACATTTCCACAAAAGTAGGCGTAGTCATAACACCGCAGTTATTTTCGCGCGCTGACATTAAAACGTAGCCATCGTTACCCCAATAAGTGGACCAAGAATTTTTAATCAGCCAATAGTGTTCGTCATTCATCTTACCGTAGCCGACTGCCAGCACAGCATGATCTAAACTGTCTATACTGTTTTTACAACTAGGCTCGTAATAAACACCGTGAGAATAGAAGCTGAAAGTTTTGGGAGAAGCGTCGATGGCTACTGACAATGGACCATGGTTGAGTAAAGCAATTTTAAAGGCATCCGGATCATTGGATGTGACATTAACAAATCCTTTAATAGGTGCGACTAAAGTAGCATTTTGAGCATGGCAATAGCCATCTTGCCCTAAATATGGACCGTATTCTTCTTCCGTAGGAACTCCGCCCATTTGGATTATCCATTGATAGCTACGGAAATCTTCGCCGCCATCGCAACCGTTATTACCGTATTGCCAAGAGCAATCGATTAGAGCCTGTTGCGATAAACGCACCAAATTTCCGCCATTCTTCAGAAAATAAGCGCCCTCAATATGCCCAATAGTACCAAACGACCAGCAAGATCCGCAAACAGATTGATCTGGGGAATGAAAATTTTTTTATTAAATTCGTCGCTTTCAAAAAAATCATTAGCAACACCTTTGACTGGTGTTACTGCTCCATACAAACGCCAATCGTATTGGTCTGGTATTTGATCCTTGAGTTTACTCACATCATAAGGAAAAGGTTTACCCGTATTGTAAACACCTGATGATCGAAAACCTCGGATGGCTTTTAGCTCTTCGTCGGTTTTGTCAGCTAAATGATTGATAGCCAAGGCGTAATTGAGATGAGCTCTGGTCTTTGATTGTATAAAACGAAAATTTTGTCTAAATACATTTCTACGATACTCATGGTCTTCCTCTGTATGATATTTGATGTTGTGTTTATTTTTAAAGTGGTTGAATGCATCATCTACATGATGTTGTATAGCGGGATGGACAAATTCTTCCATTGGATTAAAAGTTGCGTAGTGACCTTTCCCAGGACCTGGAAAATCGACGCATTCCATATCTAAGAGAAGCATGAGTTCCAATAAGAATTTCAGTTTAATGAATCGACTGCTTACCGGGATCCAATTCAAATATTACGTTTGGAATATCACCATGCTCATAACTATCATAATCCAGATAGTAATGGTCGTAATGAGAACCCAATAAGGTGTTATAACCGCGCATTTCGTAACGCACGGGTATAGGCATACGAGAACCGGGATAGTGCGGTGACTTTTTGTATCGTACCCATAAAGTATAGACATTCTTTTTTTTTTCTATCGTCTCTTCTAAACGGAATTTATCACAAACGAGTCCTAAAAAAGTTTCCGTACCCACTAATTGGAAATCTGATGCGTTCGGTAATACGGACTGTATTTGAATACGATTATCGGCGGTTCCATTCAGTTGAAGACAAGTTACTTTATTTAATTGATTTTTATTGGTGACTGGAGCTAATTTTAAAGAAGTGCCATACTGGTCTTCACCAGCCAACTGATAGGTTTTCACCATACCACCATAATAATCAATACGTGATCGTCGCGTATTTTTATCATACCAAGCGAAAAATGGTTCAGCGATTTCGGCATACGGTATATAAAGAGTGCCTTTGGTTATGTACGTAGCATCCCAACGAGGTGGTTTGGTGGCAAAGGCTTAATAAGTAAAGTTTTAATATTTCTTATAAAATTCGTATAACTTTTTATATAATAAAGCGAAAAAAGCGATTTTTTAGAACTTCCTACTAATTTCCAATATTTTTCACTTATTTCGTTATAATGTTCGTAGTTTCTAAATAATTTGTTACAAAATTACCTTCTTATCGAATTTCTCCTTTTTTTTCGTAAAACGTTTAAGAACATTTTCTTTTCTTGAAGTATTAAGTTTCTTAATTTACCTGTTAAATCGAAGCCAACTAAAACGGTAAAAATCAATTGGAAATACATAATTAATTCTGTATTAAGTTTCAGTTAAGAAACTATCAACTCCACTAAAATTGCGTCCTCCCTGTATCTATTTACTGGCTGTTTAATCATATGATTTTTGTCATATAAATTAAATTAAATGAATTTAGTTTAATTCGGTATTGTTTGTCACCTCTCTTGAAAAGAACCGCTAAGCTCGACGTTAAGCTTCACACTAATGTACAAATTTTAATCAATGCGCAAATAATAAACGTGATTTTTTTTGATTTTCATTGCTTTCACATTCTGCGAACAATTGTTTATGGTGACTTTTTTGTCGGCTTTCTTATGACGGCCGTCAAAGTAAAGCGGTGCACTAGGATTGTTATTTCGTTGGTAAAATTTCAGTTAATTCGGACTGGCCCTCTGGTATACATTTCATCAACCTAATGTAGAAATCTTTTGTTTAAACATGTTCCTAGTTACTGGCGAAATGGGCATCAATGGAGCAATGGATACAAATTTCTTAGCAGTGTTTAAGATATTGCCTGCAGAAGACAATTACTTGCTTGGGATGGTGTTTTTTCAATATTCCCTGCAAGTCGCAATTATGATTGTCCAGCTGTCTGTTCCAGCTATTGCAAGCACTATCGAAGTAGTTAGACGAGTGCTGGAATCCTTGAAGACTACCAGTTTGCTGCTTCCTTTTTTTTCGACATCTTCAATATTTGTTTGAAAAACTCGCCTATCGAATACATACTATCCAAGTCGAACTACACATGTTTTAAAAGTTTCTTTGTTGAGATAAATTATAAGCAAGAAAATCTCGCAAAATATTGTCTCTTTGCATATTGTCTGACCTTATTTTTCTGTTTCGTCTGTGTAAGCTTTAATTGTTATTGTTGCTATTATATTACTTTGAAACGTAATCGTTTATTTTCTTTTGGCAGTATCCGCTGCTTACGATTTACATAAAATATGCGAATCAGAGTATGTAGTGACATCCAACCGTTAAAGAGGGTGAAGCAATCTGAAGTTTGAAGTTGATAGAGTTATGGGTGCTTGAAGCATCTGAATTATGCACACAGTCTATGTTTATGATTCAAGCAAGTCGTAACTCTGAACTATTAAGCTATTTGTCTAACTCTTATACAGCAGCATTTTGTCAGTCCCTTTAAAATGTGCCATTTTCGCGTGCGGAAAGCCTTTCAGAGGCTAAGATCTGTATTCGTCTCAGTTTTAGCATATATAAAATTTTTAGATTCTATGGCTTTGAAAGCTTTATTGATGCCATTAGGGCCGGATTATCATTTTTCCAGCTTACCTAGAAATATTCCACAATTGGTGCCGAGAGTATAGGATAAATGTGTGCTAATTCACCTGGAAAATGTCTTTCCAATAATGTTTGCGTGCCATATTTCCGAAATAAATAATAGTACAAGTGGAAACGCTGATATCTTAAATGCATGTAACAAAATATTAATCTTTTATAAACTTGAACAATTTAATTTTTTTTATTTTTATTTTTATTTTTGTTTTTTAGTGAAAAATGGCCCTTCTTCCTTCATCTAAAATAAGTAACGGAAACTATACCTTATTTTTATGCAAAGGTATAGTTTTTTTCAAAGCCCGCATATTGGAGGGCATTAACTGACGTGATGCAATTTTCGCAGACTTAGTTTACTTTTTTTATCTTTCGATATCCGTAACTACTCATATGCAGTAAAGTACAAATCAACGGTCTGCCATACCAGAACCCAACTCTGAGTCATCAGTTGTTGGTTTGCTGACTCCCAGAAGAAGAAGACTAATCACTCAGGGTATATTCCCTATTCGCGTAACGCGGTAACTGTCAAAATGAAGTGAGGAAAGAGAAAGGCAGAAAGAAATGGGCGGTGGCCGCCATCTAGTGGGTTTTTGCCCAATCGATAAGTGTTTTTATGTCTTTACTGAATGGGCGGCCAAAGTAAACTCTGCCACACCAATTTTGTAGTCACGATTCTTACCTATCGGCTATCATGTGGATAAAGGTAAAGGTCATTGGAAAAAATTTTATTATAATTTCCAGCTGTATATGGTGAAGTTCAAAAACATAGGCCCAAGAAATAGATCCATGAGATGCGCTTAATTTTTGTGTGAAATTACGGAGAAATTTTCATCATAAAGTATTAATAATTCAACCTTTTTGGCATGTAAAATTTCATAAGAATCCTTATATGCGATGGAATCCAAAGATAGACCTTTGTGGTCTAAATTTGGTAAAATTGATTTCTGTGTCAAATTACTATTGTTGACTAATTTTCACCATGAAGTATTCAAAATTGGACGTTTTCCTTCCATTCATAAAGTTTCCGTTTTCGCAGGAATGATTACATGAGAGGATATTCAAAAAATTGCAGAATCCGATTCAAATTTTTCACAGCACTTAAGAATGCCGAAATACTATTACTCAGCTATTTTTATCAAGAATTTTGCTGTTTTTTTCATATAACGATTTTTCAAAATAAGTGATGGAACAAGTGGGTAGATTCGAACTATTTTTAATAGAGTTCGTTTTTGGGTTAGAATACGTTGGTGTACCAAAATCCAAAATAAAAATTGCGGGCTGTTAGTTGAACACAAGAATATATGTTACGCAGGTCCGCACAAATTGAATGTACTCTGTGCCAGAATTAAGGTAGAGTATAAAAAGTTTTTTTACAGAGTTTCGGTTAACTTTTAGAAACTTTTTGTTGTAAATCGCTGAAACAATTTTTTTGCTTTAATTTATTTTTTAATACATTCCGTTTTCTCTCTTTTGTTTAAAATAACAGAGATTACGTTGCGAAGTGCATTTACATACATACACCAAAAACATTATATATATTATAAGACTAGACATTTTGTTAGCAACATATGTGCAACAAAATTATTATGTACAAAAACATTGTATACGATATGTATATGTAAATAAGTAAATAAATAAATAAATATATAAAAAGATATATATATATACATATAACTCGCTTTTAAAAGGGGGCTATGCCTTTCCCGCAAATATTCTGCGGAAAGCAGAATCGAGAAGTGAATCGCAAAGCTAGTCGAGAGGCTCGAGCCAAGAGAGTTGAATTGGAATATTCGACCGAACAAGACCAAATCGGGATTTAAAACGCTGTAAATATAATTTATAAATTTATATAATTTAATAAATTAATTTTGTAAATGAAACCTAGACTATCCTAAAAATCACAATTCAGTAGGGCATTGTACAAACTTAATTTCAAGAAGAGTTTCACAAATAACGTAAAATCAAGAAGACGGTTTACTTTACAAAATAGATATATATTTAGGGAAGAATATATATAGAATATATATATATATGTATGTACATATATATGTACGACTGACTTGCTTTCCGCAAAATATTTGCGGCAAAGGCATAACCCTTTTTTAAAAGCGAGTTACTATTATCTAAGCTCATCGTCACATTTTTTAAATCGCTAGTCCGTTTTTCCGCTAAACATCTGCCAATTGTTGTTAATCTTTTCGCCATTCGTCTCCTGCATGACGTGGATAACGTGCCGTGAATGTGTACCTGGCTTTCCCCTTTTTTTAGAATTTTATTTCTTAGAAAATCGACCAATTTTCCATTTTCGTAATAATATATATTATTCCTATATAAGATCGAACATTTCGCTAGCTTTTGTGAAAAAATTTGTAAAACGGAGTTTTTACTATTACCTAACCTATAACTAAGTGGTAAGCTGAATGACATTAAATATAAAATTGAGTTTCTTTCGGAAAGAACGTTTTTTTTGTTGTGAACAAATTTGTAAACGAGCATGTATTGCAATGATTGAATAGTAAACTTTGATAAGTTGAAATGTGGCAGCGAAGCACATTGAAAGCCGAAGACGAAAGTAGGGCGCTTTTACGAATAGATGCTTTGTATAGAATATATAAAATGTGTGGAAAGACACTGCACTTTATAAAGTATCTACGCTTGCATATTCCCGAAGAGATAGCAAACCACAATTTTTAAGCTTTCAAGGGTTTATTGCCAGGCTCGCGGCTCACCGATTGTATCGGATGTGTGCGAGTAATAATTATTTGACTGCACACGTTAATCTGTGTGTGGCAAATGTGACAAAATGATTTTCAATTTGCTCTATAATTTTCCTAACCTTTATAATAAAAATATAAAATTTTTATACAAAGTCACAAAAACTATGACAAGAAAATTCACTCATGAACTCTTATTTATAATTAGTGATGGTCTACAAAACTAGAATATGTCTGGTAGTATAGCTCAACATCTCTGCTTTATGGGTATAATGAACCTAAGTGGTTGCATTGATATTTGCAATTCAAACACCAGAGACCAACGGTCGTATTATTTAGACTGAATAACATAAGATACTCATTTTGGATTTTACTCTTTTCTGGTCCGGTAAAAAAAAAGAATGAATTTGCAATGTGGGTTTTGCTTCAATATGTGTGGAAAATTTATTGCATAATTTGTTGCTTTTCGTTAATTGTTTTATAAAATAACATTTACAGGAAGGTACTTAACAGATTACGAGTATTTTATTGTATTATATATTTGGATATAAAGAATTAAACTTTGGTAATTTTAAAACATTAATTAAATATATGTATATATTTTAATGCAAATCTAGCCTATTAAACTAGTTTGTCTAACTATGAGACTTAATGTAATTATTTGTTAACAAATCCCGTTTAATTTTTTTCTTTTAATTTTAATTTTTTTCTTGCTAATATCACAAAGAGATCCTTAAATATTGATAGTTGAATACATAATTTCGAGTTAACATTCTTTCAGCAAAAAGTGTTTTAAAATGCGTTTCCAACGAAAAAAGAAAAAAATAAGAATAATAATTAAAGATTCGAAAGGCACTTCTTTTTTAAATAACTAATAACTAAACGAACTTATAAATAATTATATGTTGGCACCAAGAATTCACTTGATTTTCTTAATAAAAATATATACAAGCTTAGTGGAAGAAGGGAGAATGAACAAAACCAAAAAAAAAAAAAATTAAATAAATAAATAAATAAGTAAGATAAACCAATATTAAAACTATAATTCGAATGGTTGGTGATATTTAGTGGTTGTTAACGTTATAAACAAAAGCAGTGCAATTAATTTAGAATTTTTATGAAGACTCTTAATAGCTTTATTATCTATATTGCCTTCCAAAATATTCGATTCAGTTAGCCCGGATAATATTAAATTTGTAGTTATTCTATGAGATTGCGCCAAAATCATGGCGGATATTTTCTCGGCTTCTCTTGTGCAAGCTTCAATTTGCATACGCGTGGGCGTACTAGTTCTTGGTACTATACCGACGAATATGCCAACTTCCATGGTAAGAAATCCGGTTAATTGGCATTCAGTTATTTGTATAAGAGCATCTAATTCCCTAAGAACACTGCGCAGAGTCAAAAGATCTTTGTGTTGACCGCGCAACGCGTAAAGCGCCCGATCGATTTGTTTGCGTGAGTAAATAATTCGAAAAGCCCCTGCACATATGGGGCAGCAGGCTCCTGGTGGTATAATACTGCGACAATAGGGTGAGGGTGGACTTGGACACTTAACCAAACGGCAACGTTTGCGGCCCATTTCGTTCATAAGCAAACCAACTTCACGACAACGCCCTCGATAGTCGACTAAAACATAATCAGCCCAGGCCGCACATTCATGGGGATAATTTACTCCATTTATACCGCAAACGGGACCTTTCCAAGAGCAGCCACGATTGCAAGAGCCCCAATGCGCGAAATTGGCTCTGGTCCGTACTAGTTGACAAGCGGAATTATAGGTTATAGCTTTGGTATCGCAAACAGGTTGATCGGTACTTTCGCAGGGTTGGCTTTGATTAACTGTAAGTGGAAAAAAGTAAATCTTAAATGAAGTGTTAACAGTCAATCAAATTCCATAGCTTACCGCATATATATTGCAAACAGGGTTTATGCATATTAGATAAACAAATTTGTCGATGCTCAACGCATTCGCTTCCAGCTGGGCAGTGATAGGAACCCGGTGTACAAGGACTCCATACCGAACAAGCGCCATATTCTAGATCACTATCCTGTAAACCCAAACAACGGGCCACACAAAGCGAAGGATACGTTCTGCCATTACTACCACAGACGGGTACGTAATGTGTAGGGCAGTTGCAGGGAAGACTGGTGTACGAAACATCAGTATATCCTTTAAGCACAAACACATTTTTACAATTTTTTCTTTATATTAAATTTCCAAAGAAAATTACCTGGAAATCTGCATTGTTTCTTCGTGCAAGTTATCTCCTCGGCATAACAAGTGCAGAGATTACATTCTAAATAAAACGATGTGCCATGTTTTATTTTTCTACCACCGGGTAAAATGCAACTTTCATATGACACACTTGGTAAAGGCTGACAGTGTTCAATGCGACCTTGTAAACCACAGCGACAAACCTTAAAACCGCCACGATTAGCTGACAATTGCACAGGTATACGTACGTAAGCACCAAATGGTACCAAATAATTGGATGTTTCGCCTAAAGCGCAGCCTGGTACGCATTGAAATGTCATTGATCCGTTACGAGCGGCTAAGCATGCTTCGCTGGCATTGCAAGGATGGCCTTTGCACGGTGATGTAATTTTGTGATGACCGCCCGTATCTTTCGGGGCATCGCTTTCTTCTAAGTATGGTCGTAACGATAAACATGGCACCGCTTCTCCCTCGGGATGTAGTCTACCACAAATCGCGTCAGCGTTCAGTGTGGTGTTCATGCGCGTCCAATCCATGCATTCGCTTAAAATTTCAAAACAGTTCTCACGACATATATGATTGTAATGACCTTGACGAGTGCATGGTTTAATTTGCAAGACACATGCAACAGCTTTCCACTTCTGTGGTGAGCAGCGTGTCATATTCTTAATCGGTAAATTAACGCCCGGCAAGCTCACATAACCGCGCTGTTGCCACATTAAAAGATCCGATTTAGCAGCCAAGTCCGCGTCAGCAGTGCAACTGCGAAACAGTTCTGTAGGACGGTTATTGAAGTTCGTGCAAAAACTTAAGCCATCGCAACCTAGTTCACACGGTTCGTCAACCTCATCTACGCATTGGCGCAAATCTAGTTCATTGGGTTGCATGAGACATGCACTCTCAAAGTTGTTCATCGATGTCGTCCAATCGGTGGTATATGTTTGCAAACATAAGCGTCTACACTTTGCGCTCAGTGCTTTTTCGCAACAGTGTAGTTTAGCGCCATCTATTCCCAGACGATTGATTTGTGAAACTTCACTTTCTTGTGAATTTGTTGCAGTAGCCGGCACGAATATTTTCCGTTCGGCCGTGAAGAAACATTGCCATAAAGGCAAATGTGGTAAAATCGTACCACAACCACCCGATTCCATTTCTCCAATAATAATGTCAGTGCTTTCGGTGGTGTTTAAAACAAGACGACATGTATGACGGCAGCTTTCATTATCGGAAAAGTCACAGCAGGGCATATCTGGTAAATTAAACAAAGGAAGAACAAGTAATGAAAAAGAAGGATTTTCCTCTTTTGGTTCTAGAAGACGGTTCTATACTTACATTTGTATGAATTAGTTATTGGTGCCATGTCGGTAATATTTTTGACGCACTGCAAAACGTCGTTATTTCTTTCGGCGCACATCTCATGTAAGCGTCGACGATTGTTACGCTTATTTGCAGTTAGAGGTTCAAATATTTCGCGACAAGCCTGCAATTAAAAAAGCAAATAACGGGTATTTGCGTTCCCTTTTAACACATCTTGAACAATTCCATGCGAATATATAAAAATTGTAAGATTGTTTTCTAACAGTGGGCGATTTTGCGATAAAATTTTAAATGAATTTGGTAAATATTTGCAACAATTTCATGTCGCCTTTTGCTATAGGTTGAAATATTTTGATTTATGTTTATCGTCCTGATGTTTTGAAGCTGCAATTTAGTAAATATTTCCAAAGATAAGATTTAACACAACGCAACAACGCAAAAATAAACAGTGGTCTGAAACTCTGTATAATCAATTGTCTTATGTGGTTAATCTTCTTTTTTTATTTTTGATAATAATAGGTGTGCTACGATTTGGATCCAATACTCTAATGCATAAAATTAAAGTAATGCAAGAATATTATGGATTCTTTCTTTAATGCCGCGTAAATGGCCGCGCGTATATTTGTTGCCTCATTACGTCTCTTTATGCCATAAACCACTTGTCGAAGAAAATGTATTCAGTTTATTCGGATGTACGAAACACCCACAGGCACTTAGATAGACCCACCTTTTATTGCACTAATCGCTTCAAAGACATTTTTTGGACCCATTTAAGCTTATCGTACGACTGTACGACTGCAAGCCTGTTCTCGTAAATTTGTGCTCAACTTAAAGGTTGCAATTTTTGGTATATTTGGACGAAATTCGTTATGTTGGCGTGTTTTAATTCAAGGATGAACGTTTTGGAAAATGGATTTGGATTGATCATTAGGGACTACGTCGTTTAATATTAAGTACTTGTATGTATTTTGATCATTTTTTCATTTTAAAAAGGTATTTATTAAAATAGTTTCCCTTATTTTGTACGATTTTTCCCCCTCTTTCTGATAATCTGGCGATACCATGGTGAAGGAACGATATTGGTTTGCAAGCAATCCAGCCAAGCCATGATGCATCGATCTAACAAGTGATAATCAGAAGGCGCCATATCTGGTAAATACACAACGTGCGGTAGCACTTCCCATTCGAGCTGTAACAGTTTATCTTTGATAGCTCTTGGAACGTGTGGCCGAGCGTTGTCATGCAAGAGGATGACTTTGCGTCTGTTAACCGCATTTGCTGGTGTCTCTTGCAACAATAAATCGTTCTATTTGTTCAATTGACGTCGGTAGTCATCTGCAGTAGCAGTTTCATTTGGGTTTAGTAGTCTGTAATACACTACATATTGTTGATCGCACCATATGCACAGAAAAACTTTATGACCATGAATATTCTGCTTCGATGTCTATGTGGATGGCTCTCCTGAACTAATCCATGACGTTTGCGCTTAGGATTGTCGTAGTAGATCCACTTTTCATCGCTGCCAGTTGCAATACGCCACAGTAAACTCTCCTCCATTTTGCCTAGCAAGCAGCGAAATCGCGGTGTTGAAAAGGTTCGAAATGGCATTTTCAGTCAATTCGTAAGGTAGCCATTTTTCCTTCTGGGATCTTTCCCATCGTATGTTAACGTCCAGAAATTGTTGATCCATCAACCGCTAAGCCATTCGAAATTGCTTTAATAGTTTTTATTCATTTATTTACTTACTTAGACATGAAATTCAACTAAGTCAAAGTAACAGTCGACTTAAAGTAAAGCTTAACAGTAAATGTTATAGTAATTTTTTTAAAAACTAGTATGCAATATATTGGAAAATGTGAAAAAAGAATAATAAACATAAAGTAACTTAATATAATAATTCATGTATAAATAAATAAGAAACAAACAAAAAAAAGCATGTACACAGCTAGCACAGAAGCACACCTACAACAAGAACAGATCAAGGTTGCAAGTGAACCCCTAAACCCCGGTTGCCAAGCTTATCACACCAAGTGTCGCGGGGAAGTCTGTAGTACCATTTATTACTTTGATTAAGAAGGAAACGCCAAGAATAAATCCACTTTTTTTAAAGGAACGTTTCCACGTTTCGTAAGGATAACAGAAGTAACCTATTTTCATAAGGAGGAAGAGAGGCAATCGGATGCTAACCCAAATTCCTTAGGGCAAACAGCAAGAATTGCTTTTGAGCAGATTCAATTGAATGTACATAGCACCTATAGGAAGGAGACCAGCCAACAGAGGCATACTCGATTATGGGTCTAACCAAACACATGCATAGCCTTTTCGTAATGTAGGGATTATCAAGCTCTTTACACCATCTTTTATTATACCATGCGCGGACCTAGCTTCGCTTAACGAGGGATCAATATGCAAGTTAAAACGTAACCTTTGGTCAAATAGAACGCCTAAATCTGTGGACAAATCGACGTCCTCCGACTTGTGCGAGTCAATGAAATGCTGAGTAATGAATGACTTCCTTCTTGGGGAAGAAAGATTCTTCCATTTATTTAGGTTTAGAATCATATGATTCAACGAACACCATGCAACCAAATTATTTAAGCCAATTTGAAGCTGATGTGATTGCGATTCTATGGTAAAGGAAAAAAAACCTTTCACATCGTCAGTATACATTAAGATCTAGCTGGATTTAATCGCCGAGGGCAGGTCATTAATGTATAAATTAAATAAAATGGGTCTTAAGTGTCTGCCTTGAGGTTCGCCAGACGTCACGGGGCATTCATCCGAGGTGATGAAGTTCAACAAAACCCTGAATGATCTATTGTGCAGAGAAAAGTTTACCCATTTCGCTAAATAGAAAGGGAAGTCGGAGGCTTGGAGTTTAAATATAAGTAATTCATGGTTAACCAAATGGAACGTTTTGCTAAAATCAGTGTATATGAAATCTGTGCCAGAACCACTAGAAAAAGCCTTGAAAACATGACAAGTAAACTCTAACAGATTGGTGCCGGTAGATGTTCCTTTTCGAAAGCCATGTTGAAATGGAGAAATATATGATTTGATGGCAAAGGCTAAATGCTGAGTAATAATTCGCTCGAACTGCTTAGGTAAGTCACTCAATTTGGCAATGCCTCCCTAGTTCTCAATGAGTTGTCTAGTTCCACTTTTGTGAATAGGAATAAGGAGACTACTCTTCCAAAATAAAGCGAAAACACCTAAGTTCAAGGACTGGTTGAAAATCTTTGAAATAACACCACATAGCTCGACAGCAGATGATTTAAGTACACATGATGGAATTCCATCAGGTCCAGAGGCCCAAGTATACTTTAGAGAGCTCAACCCGTCTAAAACGTTATTTTCTGAAATTACCACATTAGGAATTGAAACCAAATTAGTTATCGGATATGAGTAGTTTGCTGATAAATCGGAAGTAGCAGTCGAAAAATTTCGTTGGAAGTATTCAGCAAAGAGATTTGAGGTTTCATTTTCATTCGAGGACTCAGAACCACTAAAAGAAACATGCGAGGAATTATGGAAAGAGAGAGGATTTAATGAACTGAAGGTATCTGCAATAATTTTGGTGGTTGAGGGCATTAAATCTATGCCTTACCGCTGAGTAAATGGAATAGTCGCAACCAGAGTCACTTTTCGAATATTTTTTGAACAGCGACTTTCTTCTATTCTTATAATATTTAATTGTCTTATTAAACCACGGGGGACACCCGCTTCGAGGCCGGGACTGCTTGATCGGAACAGATGCAGAAATAGCTAGTTTTCATATATTATAGGACGATGACAGTAAGTCTTCAATATTTCCAGTTGAGAAATCAATATGTGAAAGATGTTATTTTAGCAGCAAAATATTGATTTTATGCAAATCATAATATTTTTTCGAAAAAGTTGGATTTGGAACATTAAAACAGTCCAACGGGCCATCATGCTTGTGGTGAAAGGAAATACACATTGCTGGATGATGTGCATTCTCAGGTAAACTACGAGGTGGACAACGATTTATACTAATCTCAGGGAAATTGGCAAAGCAGAGATCAAGCAGTCTACCATTACAATTAGGGGACGATTGTATTGAACTAAATTATGATCAATTAATTCGTTAAAGAACACAACAGCTCTATCAGATGTTGAAGTAGGAATTAAATAGCCAGAATTATCACTGTTACACCAAGTGACTTGAGGCAAGTTGAAGTCACCCAACGGAATGATCCAATCGGTGGGTTTAGACTGCTTGGCCACTTCACAAATGAGGGCAGCTTGCTTCTTATATATGGAGATATCAGAATTTGGGGAAATATAGGAGCAGGTTATAAGTAGGTGTTTATTAGGCATTTTCGCTCGAATGGCAACGTCAGGAGTAGTAGGAAATTTCATTGAATTGGTCGGGACTGCCGAAGATATGGCAATTAAAACACCACCACCAATGCGATTCAATTGGTCCTCTTTGAAAACCTGCAACGAATGATGGTAAAGTTCCGACGAATCAGGCTTTAACCAAATTTCAGCGAAGATCAAACAGGAAAATTCCTTGTTCACTGAGTTTATGAATGTAGAACGAGTTTTTGAATTTAGGCCCCAAACATTTTCGTAATGGGAGTTAATGAGCCTGAAGAAAGATTTAGTTTTTTAAGGGAGAAAAGGCTAGTGCAATAGCATTGCGGGGTCGATCTTGAGGATAAATTGCTTCATTAGGGATGTAACTGGCCACAATGGTTTATTTAACAACATATCAATGCCTTCAGTCGGAACTAGCATTTTAAAAGACGAGGTTGCTCTAGATTGAGAAGGAGCCAATTTGAAAATACTAACACGCTTTAAATTGACTGATTTGACTTTCGCCGTCACATAACTTTTTATGTTATCCACAGATTTATCAAGTGTCAGTTTTGACACAAATATTGCCTTTCTGGGAGGAACTGCCATCAAGAAAATTCCATCTCTACTGGGAGCGGAAGGGATCACAAGTGGTGAGTTTTAGGTTGGGGAGAATATAGAAGAGGTAACCACAATTGCACAGGCAGCTTATGCGACCAGCCCAGAATTGTGACCATCGTTCACACTCAAACAGCCAGGTGGAGAGGTGGATTTATAATTTTCTTTATTAGTTTTAGACGATGACGCCTGAGTAGAGTGCGTTTTTTCAAACTTATCACACAAGGACCCAAGATTTTTGTTCAAATCTGCGAAACTATTTTTCGTCTCCGTGAAGAGTTTATAGAAATCAATGTCCCGCTTCCCACAGTCAGGACATGACCATCGTAATCCTTTTGAGGGATCCAAGACTGCATCTGCGGCACGGCCATTAAAAGCAGCACACTTTGCATTGCAAAAACGTTCGCAGAGCCAGCACGAGATGAATCGTTCAGATTCTGGGCCTGTTTTCAGGGCCAGAATTTCAACTTTTTTGGTCCTCCAGGCGATTCTTTGCCATCGACACAAAGTCACCAGTTTTGAAACCTTGATACCAAAACCGACATTTGAGATAGGATGTAGCAGCATCACCATAAGATTCTAAAAGTGTTTGAATGGCTTCGGCAGCAGATTTCTTCAAATCAAACAACAAAAGTAATGCAATTTTTATCGTTCCACTATTAGCGTCTGTATATATTGAATAACTCATTAATACTAAATGGAAAACATTTTTGTTAAATCATCAATTTTAACCTTTGTGTAATATATATCGCTGATCAAAATACATGCATGCATCTATTACTTTTTTAAGAATATTTTATTAGGTTTTGTTGAAATTTGCGCTATTTGCGTCTTCATGGCTGTACACGTAAGTATGTGTTTATTATACAGTTATATCTGATGCAAATTTTGCGATTTGATTTTTATAATTTAAACATAGACACGTAAGATAAATGAAGACAGTGTGTGTTGCTTTGCATAGACACCTTATTTTGTGTTATGTTGAAATCGTGTTATATGAAAATTTCAAACAATATAAATCGTGTGTACCGTGTTACATCGAAACCAAATTAAATTCGGTCCAGACCGAATCTTTTATACCCATCGCCGTTTGCCCCAAAAAAACGCAAAAGAAGTAAAAGAAAAAAATTCTCATGCTCCATAAAATAAAGCGGGCGCAGTTTATTTCTTCTATTCTCAAAATAAAAATTTTTGTCGTAGAGGCATGTGGGCGTTATAGGCGTGTCCTTTGAAAAGTTCACATCAAATACAAATTATTTCTAAAATTTTTAGGCGATATCTTAATTTTCACTAACGGGAGAATGTATACCACAAATACCACAAAGCTTGTTTCCGTGTGTTATAAAAGTATTAAAAAAATAAGTCAATTTTTATATACAACAATATTGGGTAAGCGTGGTCAATTTTTTTCATTTTTGTACACAGATGCTACAGCTCATTGAATATGCGTTCGAAGTTTTGTACATTTATTTGCTATAGTTTATGAGTAATGAATAAAAATCAATTTTTCATTGTTTTTGAAAAACAGAAGTGTTCTCATTTTATGTGGGGCTGTGGGCGTGTCCTTCAACTGATTTGACCCATTTTCAATACCAACCTGCGTGCAAGAACTTCCAATGTTACCGCTAAAATTAAAGTCGATAGCTTCATTTTTGCGGTCAGGAGAATGCTTACAGTAGACATGACACAGACGGACAGACGGACATGTCTAAATAGATTTAGAATTTGATGCTGATCAAGAATGCATACGCTTTGTGGCGTCTCTGGGTGTTGCAAACGTTTTGACAAAATGAATATACATCCCATCCTTCGGTGATGGGTATAAAAATTAAAAATGTATAGAAAAATATATTCAAAAAATAATAATTACGATCACAAAATGAATTTTAATCAACACTCTTATTAAAAATTACAACTAAAGTATTTTCTGTTTTTATTCTCAAAGTTGGTTGAAACTCCTCTTCACTAGTTATTTCTCCATCATAACAAAAGTTATCTGATGTAGTTGCAATTATCAGCCTGTTTCAATCTTGCAATTCTATTAAAATTTCTCGATGAGGAGCTGGAGATATTTCCAGTCCCCTGTTAAATTCTCAGCTATGTACTGCTGAAGAATCTTTTTCAACATAAAATATATTTTAATTTTTTTACTAAAATTATTCCTTCTTGCAGATTAGTTAAATTTACATAAGGAATCGACATAAGAGCTTTTTCCATTTTCACGATATTTATATCTCCTTTGCGGAGTACATGTTTCGCATCTTACGAACAACCAGCGGCAACATTTTCTCTAATTTCTCTTTCATTTTCTACACAATCGGAAAAAAATCCAGCGGAAAATGTACAGTTTTGATCTTTTGAAATCGTGTTTTCCAAGCACCTTCTTATACAAGGGACGCCTGTATCCTATTCTTTAATGGTGTAAGAAGGGAAAATGTAGCTGAAGTCGTTCTGTTGGAAATATACGGGAAAAAAATTTCCTGACTTACTTATGCGTAATAGAAAAGTTGCAATTTCGATTTCTACACTTATCGCATCTTTAAGATGGGAATTGTGTTTATTTTGTCAATTACGGAAAAATATTCTTTATATGGTAGCCACACCCACTTATTGAAACGTTAATTAAATTAATAATATACACAATATACGCCCACATCGTACTCATGCATACATGCGTGCCCATATGTCTGAAATGGCATTCATATACGCTGGCGCATACATTCACTCTTTATTGCATACATTCGTAATACATACTTACCTGTAAGCATTCTGATGTGCGAGCATTCCCGCAACAACGATCACCAGACTCTTGACGCTCGAAACAGGCAAACATATGCTGCTCATCACTCTGACGACAAGCATTAATTAATTCACCCGTAGTTGAGGACGTTGCACAGGCATTACTGCAACGTGGCGAAAGACCCAAGCCGCAACAGCGACGGCCCGACCATTGAGACCCACGAGCCACAGCTTTTTATGATATTGATATCCACATACACATACGACAAAGAGCAAATAGAAAAAGCATAGAAATGTTATATATTAAGAAACGAAAGAGATGGGTATGTATGTCATACATGACAGAGCCGCGAGTTTCATACAGTCTAAACTGCGAATAAAAAAAAAAAAAAATGGAACTCATTTAAATTGTCAATCTAATTGATGACAAGCAATTAGATTTTCTGTTATTCATTTCATTTATACTCTAGCATCTGAGTGCTATCTTTTCAAGTTTTAAGCGGCTTCTGCATGTTGGTTTATCGAATAAATCAAATCTCAATTGAACAATTGATCAATTCGAACAACTTTATGTCGTTGCACAAAGCAGGAGGCGTTTGCATATTTATGAATTGTCGTACAAGTGTTTTGATTAAGTCACCCTTAAAGAGATTAATACTAACTTTTTTAAATACTTTTTTTTTTATTTAAATATTATTTAAGACAATCGTCGGTTAAGCTGCTGTTAAAAAAATCTTTATAAAATCCTTAGTTTTTCATACTATCTCGATGTTATTTGACAATTCCAATTCACCTCTACGTCTAGGGTGAGTCACTTTGAAGACTTTAGAAAAGCGTTTAACCAGTTAAGTTTAGCGATATTCTCGTCTATTTGTCAAACACAGGGTATATGAGTACATGAATATCAAAAATATGAAATTACGTTTTGATGAAACGACCTGCCAAAATAACAAAAATCTTTTCTAAAATATATTTGTGTGATAAATACACATTCGTAATAATAAAATTTTACAAAGAAATCCGAAAAGGAAGAATGGACGAATCATGACGCATATATTCATTGTACATAGCTATTTGGTTAAACGAGGTAATATATATTGTACGTGAGATGGAATGGATAGGATGCTTCCTTGTGGCGCCTTGAATCAAATAATGCAGATGTCGTTCGACCAAAGTGTTTTAAAATTGATTGCCAAAACTTTTCATTACTTAGCTGTATTTTGTATAATATATTGGCATTTTGCAATTTTTGAAGACTTTATTATTATTTTAATTCATTTAGCCAGAAAAACAAATTCAAAGCCTAAAGTCTTAAAGCACAAGCATGTAAGTCTACAGACTTTATTGAGAAGTTAGCCGCACTTGAGATTTGAACCCATGACCATTGAGTTGTTAGTCGAGACCCTTTGCCTACTCGACCACTTAGGCGAATTTGGAGACTTTAAAAACTCAATATTATTGCGATTGAAGCGATGTATAGTTACATAATAACATTTAAAATGTTCAAACATCCTATCCCTTGTTCTCTGATTCCTGTACTACTTGTCACTGCTCAAAGCAGAAAAAGTGGCCACAAGCTTGTAAGAATTGGGAGTGGTGGATGGAATTACAAAAAAAAGGGAAAATAGGCTTAAAATTAACTGAAAAAAAAAAACGATGGAAAAAGATATCCAAAGTCGGTTTGTAAAAGAAATAAAAGTAAATCAGAAAACGGTACAGTAACAAACTTAACAGTTGCAAGCTTCTGATACAATGCTCTTTAGATTTGCCACTCATGTTGAGGTGACGGAATGACGGACCAATGAAAAATAAAAATAACCAAAATCAAACATCTCACAAATTTGCTTCTAAGCATTTTCTGGATTTTATTTTTGAGAGAAAATAAATAAAAGTTTGCTTGGGTTGCACTATGTAAAGTGCAGTTAAAGTTGGCGGGTGAATAATAAATAATCAAATCAATTAGAAGTTACTACGCCTCGTTACGTACTGTATACACGAAAGATTAACTATTTGTCTTTTCTCGACAGAACCAGTGATAGATACAACGAAAAGCTCTTTTCAATATTTATTGGCTCCATACTAATAATATGTGACTTAACATGAATTACTATTTTTACAGTACTTAGATAATTTATTATTACGTTTAAAAGTCAGTAGAGCTTTCTCATTTAAATTACACGGGCTTGTTCACATGGGTCATTCTAATATTCTACATCACCCGAGGTATATTAAATTAGTGCGGATGTGTATAAAACTCAAAAGCGCTTGATGTAGACCTATTATTATATCGAGCTTAAGCTTAAGCTTATTTATCTGGCTGTCCGCCTGTTCGTCTGATGTTTGTCCATACATTCTTGCGTTGAACCTACATGTCGTTGAGATATTTTGATGTAATTTGGAGCAACGACGTCTTTTGGCTGTTAAAAATGGTTCGGATCGGTCAACTTTTTCAACTATTTCTCAAATAAAGTCTTATTTTGAAAGGTCGTTATAAGCATAAGTACAAAAAATTATGAATAGCTGCATTAAGCGAAATGTTGTAGGGTATTTAATGGTGGGCCGTGGCCCTCTGCAACGTTTTTACTTCTTCTTTCTTAGGTTAGCATCACCAATCATGTCAATATCTTCAGCAATTACTGAGATACGCTTCTTCGTTTTTACTTCCTAGGCTGAACAGTGTAGTAGTCATATGGCTGCCGGTCGAATGGCAACATTAGAAAAAATTTACATAATTTCTTTCGACTTAAAAAAAGCTTTGTTCTTTCCTAAACTGACCCCATGCATAGCTCATTATAAACGGAATTCATTTGTTTGTAATTTCGGTTGTCATGATTCCAATAATTGGCTAGAAACTGAGGGATATCGAAGGCTTAAAGAAATTTCGTTATGTTAATGAATTACATAGTGACTTAAAATAAAAGCTTTGAAAAAATAATAACATATTCATCGGGCAAAATAGGAATATCAAAACTGTCCTAAGTTTATTAAAACTTCTTCAAAGTACGGAAATAAGAGATGAGGCAATTGAAATGAAACTTTTGGTAAGCGGCGACAGCTATTTGCTTAATGATTCAAATTTTAGCATTAGTGAATCACATGTGAAAAAAGTTCACCAGTTGGTTGGTCCAATATAGCATCAAGCAACAAAGCATCATTTAATTTAATCCAAATGACTCCCATCAAGATTGCTTTTCAAAAAAACTGTTACGAAATTCAATCGTTAATACAAAAGTAACAATTATAGGGTTTCTAGCAAATTGGCTTAAAATGCGCTGAGAGCGTAATGTCATTAATACAAGAAAATCTGTAACAATAGCCCGCAAAGTTTGAAAAATGTAGATCAGCTTTTATTATATCCTAGAGGTGAAACTGTGACATGTCTCTTGTCAAACCTGATTACTATAAAACCTTGACAATAAATCGAGAAATGACAAGTCCCCACGTACAGCTGATGAATATGCCATCATATATATATTGCTGATGAATTAATCACAATTAATATGTTACAACAGAACTGTTAACATTCCTTTTTATGGAAAATCGGTCAAAAATATATAATAATTAACTTTCTCTGCAATAAAAAACCTAAGAAAGTAAACGCTTAACGTTTAACTTTATTACTTTTTCACTTTTCGCACATCGATTAAACCCACCAGTCACATAAAATTTGCAACATTGCCGACGATTGTTTTTTGGCCATTCTTTCTCATTAATTTCACATGTGGTTAGACGAAAGCTAAATATCAATTTGTTCATTCTACAACACCCATTTGAGTTTATATTGTAAAAGGAAATTTAAAAAACGCTATACACTCTTTCGCCGCATTTCTTAACTTTTTGTTCCGTGCAGTTAATTAGTTTGTGATGTCGAAGAACGGCTCATATCTTAGTTTTAGTATTTTGTCATCACCGTAGTATGCAGCCGTCGGCCACAGGACTTTAATGCTTTTATTCAATTCAATGTAATGTCGAGTGCTAGTTGCTCGTCTTCTAAGACTTTCTGCAGGATCTGACTTCAATCTTCACGAAAATAAACATTTAATTTAGGGTGAAATTGTCCTTTTGTTATGTATCATCAAGTACTGCTTGTAACATTTTTTGGAGCATTTTTCTCTTCTTGCAATCTTTGCGGTGGCTTTTGGTGGAAATTCGCGATTTAATTGCACAGATATTTTCTATAGGTTTAGATTACCCGTTTTTATGTTAGGAGCAGAGAGAATAGAAAATGGTTTTCTGTGTCGTTATTCTCACGCATTCTTTTGTTTTAATCGCAATCAGCTAATTAGTGTCGTTGGAATTTTAAATTTTGGTTGTTTCTTAACTATGATAGTCTAAGCATGTTTGGTGGGTAAATCATGTCCAGCTGTAAAGTTCGTCATTTGAAAAAGAGTGGACGCAGTGTTTTACTCTCATTACTCATTTTCAAGCTTTGTGGGAGCACAAGACAAAGACCAAAAATATATATTTTAATGAATTTTTGGTGCGTGTAATTTGATAGAAATATTAAAGAGTGCTCATCTCTGTTAAGACGGTGGAAGGATTTCTCTCAAATAAAACATGATAAATGGCGGTTTACCAATTGAATTGAATGATTACTGAAGTCACGGCGAAGATAACAAAGGCGGCATGAACCTACGTCTAGCAGCGATCATTGATAGCCTTTTCTTTAATACTTACCGTCTAAAGTACGATTCATGCATGACCAGAATTCTAATTGCATTGATGGGCAATATTTTTTCAATTCTAAACGCATACTACGTCCGTTTGTGTCGGTCGGTGTTAGTTGTATTAAAGATAGCTGAAAATAGTCAAATTGAAAATATTGTAATACGTTAGATATCATGGAAAACTGATATTTAAAAATAATCATGTATAGCTTTCTTTTTTGTTTATATAAACACATATGTTATCGAATATTTCTCTTTTATATATAGAACTTTAATAAAACTCATTACAATCTTATCTCTTTAGTTTCAACCTATCGTTGATACCACTTCTCTCTCGAACTCTCAACTTGTTGCAAATGCTCCACGAACCATGGGTTTGAAAAATAATTTTGTCTTGATGTATGTATGATTTTTATATTACAAATATTACACCGACAGTGCTGCTCGTTTAAAATCGCACGCCGTACAAAGATTTCTTTATAAAGTGTCAGTTTTATGGTCGTCAGAAAAGTTATTTCATTCGTCGCACTGGTGGGTGCTTTCCTAGAATTGTTATTAAATGCGTATTTTATTTCTTTACTTTTTTTATTGGAATTGTATAAAGTAGAGTGTGACGAGCATTTATAATTAATTAAGAGAAAATATTTTGATAAGCATTTTTATATTTATTTTTAATAAGTAACATCACTGTCGTCCTTCCGTTTGCATATGAATGTAAACATGACGCAAGGCAAGCGTCGATCAGAATGAAATTTTACGTACATCGAAATTTATATACATATAGTATTTGGCTCTTCTACTGAAATTACAATAATATTGTGTCAAGGAAAAAAAGTCGTGGCGTTTTTTAGCAAAATTCAGAATTTTTTTTTTTTTATGTTTAAAGTTAAATATATTGAATCCGACGGGAATCATTTGGATTAATCACATTTTGCCATTTTTCTGGTAAAATCGTCATGCCGTCACTGTAAAGCTTCTGGGCGAAAAACTGTAACAACAAGATATTCACAGCCTGTTCTAAAGTCAGTTTTACACGATTTGCAAAATATAGTGAATTCTTTTCAGAATTTCGGCTTATATTCAAAATGCATTTACTTTCGACTTATTTACCTAAACGTCATGACGTTTTTCTTTTATCTTATCATCAACACTATTGTTATTATTATTGTTATTTTTATATATATTTACACATTCACGAGTAATTACCAACCATGTGTGGAAATCATCAATTTTGAAAATAAAAAAAATCAAAATGTACCAATAAATGGTTATTGAACTAAAAAGCGCCCAGTAGGATGCTCAAGGAAGTTATAAAATTTAATAAAAATAAAATGTCAAAATATTGAATAACCACAGTACAGTCCATACCGATTTTATTCTTGTCACAAATATACAGCGGAAAATAGTCTTGATGGATCTACTGTCACGCTCTTCCTGTAAGAAAACGCATGACACTGTGTCTTTTCTGAGTACATTCTTGTAGGAGAGATAACGTAAATTAATATCAAGTCCATATTTACTCTCTCACCCATTGTCAAGGATAACATTTGCATTTTAAGTCTGACAACAGGCTTACTCGTTTTTGTTATTTGCGACGACAATTCTACAAAACCGAAGTGAAGATAAATTACTTTATCAATCTACATATGAATTGTTTGCATGTGTTTTGATCATTTTTTCACTTCAAAAAGGCATTAGTTAAAATATTTTCCATCATTTTCTAAAACCTTTTCCCATCTTTTTGGCAACATGGCAATAGCGGGTTGAAAAAACAATATTGGTTTGGCATCCAATCCAATCCAATCATCGACCCATTTTCGCACCTTTTTTCAGCATTTCGAAGCCGCGTGCCAGCTATTGTTGGTGTTTTTTGCAACAATACATCGTTCAATTTGTTCAAACGACGTCGATAGACATTTGGAGTAACAGTTTCATTCGTAATACACTACATATTGTTGATCTCATCATATGCACAGAGAAACTTTATGGCCATGAATATTCTGCTTCGGCGTCGATGTCGATGGCTCCCCCGGACTAACCCATGACTTTTTGCGCTTGGGATTATCATAGTAGATCCACTTTTCATCGGCGGTCATAATATGCCACAGTAAACACTTTTGTTTTTGCCTAACAAGCAATGAAGCCGCGATGTTGAAACAGTTCGAAATGACACTTTCAGTTCGTATGGTAGCTATTTTTCTTCCTTTTGGATCCTACCCATCGCATGTAAACGTTTGGAAACAGTTGGTTCATCAAGTCCTAAGCTGTTTGAAAATTCCTTGAGAGTTTGAGTTGGGTTTTCGTCCAATAAGTCTTGCAACTCATTGCCTTCCAAATTTTTGGTTCTCCGGGCCGTCCTCTGCGATTGACATCAATATTACCTCTTTTAAACCGTTGAAGCCAAAACCGACAGTTGAGACAGGGTGGAGCAGCATCACCATAAGCTTCTAAAAGTGTGTGTTGGACTTCGACAGCAAAAATGCAATTTTGATTGTTCCACGATTAGCGTCTGTGTACCTTGAATAACTCGATAATACTAAACGGCTAGTTGTTGTTTTGTGTAGAGAAAGGTCAAAATCACCGAATTTAACCATTGTGTGCATTGATATTTCGCATTACTTCATCATTTTCAGCAGTAGATCTCGCTGATCAAAGTATACATACAAGCACCTATTATTATGGAGAAGTCATGATCATCAATCAGTATGGTATAAGCGGAAGCGTAGAGATGCTATAATTTAAAAAGATGTAAAATTGACAACGGGCTGTTTGCCACAACGGTAGCAATACTGGAACCTTTATGAAGCGGTCGTTTCCTCATAGAGCGTTAAAAACCTTGGTCTGGCTTATCTATCTTTCTTTGGGAAGTGCAACCTTAATGCATCATGAAATCGTAGGATGACATACAAACGTAGGATGATTATTAGCAAATCCGCGTAATGCTTAGGTAATACCAACTTTCAAATGAAATCTATTAATATTTCATAGCATTCCGACTATTAGTTTAAATGTAACAATTGTTTTAGTGACTCTACACACAAAATTTAGATTTTTCCATTATTTTCGAAAAACAAGAACAGAGTACTATATAAAAGTCATATAGATTCGCCTATGTATTATATTGCAGATTGGGATTGGGATTGGATTACGTTGCGGGCTTGCGAATAATTATTTTCATTTTGGTGACATGTTTCGTGTTGAGCAACCAAAGCAAGATACGCTTTCGATCATCTCGCGGCCCTGCTTGAATACTTTGCAATAATCTAACGACCGCACTTTGGACAAAATATTAGTGGTGATCCTTTTTAATGTTTTCAGCGATCGTGTTTAAGAAATTCTACGCTCCTTATTTTATTGATGAAAATAAGTGAAGAAAGTATTATTATAATTATTATTAATTTAGCCAGAGAAATAAATTCTAAGACTAAAGTTTTGAAGCATTAGCACCTAAGGCTATCGGCTTTATTGGAAAGACTACCGCACTTGAAATTTGAACCCACGACCATCAAGTTGTTAGTCGGGATCTTTGCCTACTCATCCACTCAGGTGGATAAGTGAAAGAAAATTATTTTTCCAAAACTTAAACCACATCAATTCTCCGTTTGTGCTCTCTCCTATTATATAAGGTCCCCCATGAAAAGTATGCTTTTGTATCGAGACAAGGCATATGATTGGATGTTTTATTATGAAAGTAAATGAAATGAAATGGTGTCGAGTATATAATGGGCAGCGTTGCCCTTAGTGCCAATTTTGAAATTAACAACTAAGCCCGATCTTTGTATAAATGGTTGTGGACACATTTATAACGCTATTTACTCTTCGGAAAAATGATCGGTCTTCTTAAACATGTGTTTAAAGCTGTTTAAGTAATTTGCATAACAATTTCTTTGCATTTAAACCTAAATGAAATGAAATTTAATTAAACATCTTTCGATTACACACGAAACTGGTTAAGTTACCAGTTATATTGGATAAAATAAAAGAAAACATCAGTGCGCAAACGACTTTCCATAAGCAAATAACTCAATTACTTATAAATGTTATGAATTTTAATAACCCCACCGTGAGGATACCACCTATTTGCTTTTTAACGACAGTACTCGTGACTGTTGTGACAGCCTATCTTAATAAGATTGGGGCAGAGCATACTTGCTAAGATTGAGTATTATATGAGCTAACACACATCTCGTACGTATGAAAAATGAGATTATTTTCAGTTTACGTAAATTATATGTAGTTTGCAGGCGCCGCGCATTACATTTGTGACAAGAAAATTGCTACCAATTGTGTTTATGAAAATTGTTTATTATGCTGATATGTCTTGAAGCTAGCGATTTACTGAAAAACACTCCAGATGTTTGACGTTGGTGTTGGTGGTTTGTAATACGTGTCAATTTTTGTACTCTACATAATTCGTGGTGCAAGATATATATTAAGTTTGTACAGATGTACGTAATCACCAGAAGGACTAAAAGTGGATCCAACACTTGTTGTATCGATCGATGCAGAATCATTTCTGAACCATTTTAAGCTCGTCTGTCAATCTGATTCCTTTTCGCAATGTTCGAGAAAGGTGGTATACCGACGTGTTTTGGGCCAAGAGCGAATCTTCGTTGTACGGAAAAAATTTGTGATTTTCAAAATTTTTTGTTGAATAAAGGTATTTCGGTATGCTAAAACGATATGTAAAGGTTGGATCGAATGAGTCAATTTTTTTTACCCCCCACCATGTAAACTTCCCTATGAAAAGTAAGCCTATACGTAATAATGAAAAGTCTAATTTTTAATGGTTTGTGACAAAGATTTGACATAGATATTAACTGTGCCAAATACGAACCACGTAGATCTGTTGTTTAGGCAACGTGCAGCTGATTTTGTCTATTTTCAAAATTAAGGTTTTTGGCGTAAAGGCATGTGGGCATTGTAGGCGTGTCCTTTGAAAAGTTTAGGTCAATTCAAAACTCTTTTGCAAATGTGTAGGCGATATCTTCACTTTCGCTAACGGGACAGTGTGTACCACAAATACTATAAAGTTGCGCCAACAGACAGATGGACGGGCGAACAGGCAGATATGTTTAGGTCCTTAGGTCCACTTAAGGGTTGTAATAGGCAAAGAATTTGTATTCTTAATGGGGTGTTTGAAGCGTGTTTGTTCGTGCTATAAAGGTATTAAAAAAAGAATTAGATTTTGATACGCTATATTATTGGTTAGCAGTGGTTAATGTTTTCCATTTTTGTACACGAATGCTACAGCATCGCCCATTGAATATGCGTTCAAATTTTTATACATTTATTTGCTATAGTTTATGCGTAATGAATAAAAAACTAATTTTTCATTGTTTTTGAAAAACAGAAGTGTTCTCATTTTATGTGGTGCTGTGGGCGTGTCTTTCAACCGATTTGGCCCATTTTTTATACCAACCTGCGTGCAAGAACTTCCAATGTTTCTGTGAAAATTGAAGTCGATAGCTTCATTTTTCCGTCCAGGAGGATGTTTACAGTAGACATTACACAGACGGACAGACGGGCATGTCTAAATCGCTTTAGAATTTGATGCTGATTAAGAATATATATGCTTTATGGGGTCTCTGATGCTTCCTTCTGGGCGTTGCAAAAGTTTTGACAAAATGAGTATACCACTCATACTTCGGTGATGGGTATAATAAGGCTTTTGACAAACTTTGGATTAGGTCAGTTAACGTTTAAGGGTTTCCCCGAAAATTATGCCTTTACGCGTAAACAAATAGGGTAACTATAGACGGGCTAGGATGGCAATAATGTTTTTACTTGTCACTGTCCTAAGATTGTGCTTATAATGGAAGTGTTAAAAATTGCTTAAATATATGGCTATATGCTTACAACAACAAGACATTAATGCCGACTCACCGATTGTGGAACTGTGGAAAGATAAGTTTATTGAAACATAAAATTATTTGCGCTACGACTGGATGTTTGGTTATTTTAATTCAAGTGTAAAATAAAGTGTTATGCAATAAACAAACTATCGTTAAGTAATTTAAAGAAAAAGGCGAACGCAAGCACACAAGCACGCATAATCCGAAAACAAGTCGAATCAGTTTTTATAAAGAATAAGACATCATCACTATCGAATGCCGAAGGTATACTAATGTTAAGTTTCCGCTTGCGATTTATGTAAAGTGTACGTACGACTTAATCGAAAAGTACCAGGAATTAGTCTAAAAAATAGGTGAAACCTTTTAATAGCGTTGTTTGCAACGGGATTTGCGGATCCACCAGCAAGCAAACTAACTATTGCTTTAAATTGTTTGATGTACAATTTGTACCATTTCTTAAACAATATCAAGTTTCATTTTCTTTCATTTTCAGGCCAAATTTTACATTATTTGAGGAGTTCATCAGATATTGCAAAGCGTGAGAATGCAACGTCGGTTCGGATTGAAGGTGGACTAATTCAGACCCTCTTATAGATCATTTTTTTTAAATTTTTATTTAATTCCTCGAGGGTATATATATACACTGCATAGCACTGTTAGCCTCGTGCATGAAGCATTTTCGCTTGATGGCTTTTCCTCATTTCTTGTGATGAGTCAAATCATTTTTAGACTACCCGATGTGATCTTAATGGAATTTACTTTGGCCTTTCGTAGGTGCTTCATATTTGTTTTCTAGCCAATTTTTTTTATAGATCACTGTTACTCTGTATCAGTTTTCTTTATAATTTTCTTGTTTCTGGATTAACTGTCTGGAACTATAAAACCTTATTATATATTATTTAGGTAATTGAAGTACTGAAGACAGCCAAAAAAATATGCAGCTCTTTTTCATTTGGACCATATGGAGAGCTATATATTTGTAAACGTAATCACATCATTACAAGACTTTGAGATAATGTTATATAGGAAACATGTAAGGTATCGTATCTCACGTGAAAGCAGAAATTTATGCTCAGATCTTTCATTGATATTGAATCAATATAAGTATATTGATTTCATTCAATAATGAATAGGTTTATTTATCCGCAGTAAAGCAAACAGCAGTTAACCGTCGAACTAGAAAACTAATTCTTCGCTTGCCACGAAATCCGGAATGAATGAGGTTGACGATGACTTGCAACAGTTTCGTATAAAATCTTTCGTTTTTGCTTAGCAAAGTCTCCTCTTAATTGCTAGAAAATGATTCTTGAAGCCAGTCTACGCGAAAGGAAAATGGTGGCCTTTGTATCGAACAGGCTGTGTGTGTATAACTTTCCCTTCGTCTTCTTCTTCTTCTTCGGCTTCTTCTGTTATTTAGCAAATTAACAGCGGAAAATTCGCCGGGATGTGTAAAAAATGACCAATATGAACACACAGTTCTTTGCTTGGGCCTTAGTAAAATTGGGGTTAGATTTGTTATATAAATATTATTAGTTATTTATTTTAGTAATTATTTGATTTTTTTTTAAATTTTGCGTGTTGTATGTCCGCCACGTTATTTTTTATAGTTTTTACTAAAATTTGCATGTTACTCGTAAAATAAAACAGAAGAGCGAGGGGTAAAATCCGATGTGTAAAATGTTATGTGGTATACGAGTATAACAAGTTACATGAACGAATTGATGGATGTGAGAACAAAAAACTGTAAAAAATGGTAGGTTCATAAATTCACTATAAATGCTTACATGTCTTGATGGTATGATTTAAAAAAGTAAAAGATTGCGACGTAAGCTGTTAAATTGCGAGAACGCAAAATTTCAAGAATGCAGTGGTCACGAAGACCACATATACCCAATTTGCGAAGTGTGGATTGATAAACCAAGGGGCTTTATTTATTTGTGGAAGTAAAGAGTTCAAATGACGATCATAAGATGAATTATCCTATCGCTGTTGTCAAGAAAGAGCTGAATGCTCTTTGTCGAGTATCCTCAGATCTGCAGGAATCACAGCACGATTATTAGAATGAGATCGTCTGGAAGATGGAATTCTATGTGCAGTGTGGTTGCCAAGAATGACCATGTGACTGGGTACCCGGAGAAAGTGAAAACAAAATGTATCAGATTTGAGGCTACAAAGTAAGGATCTAATTTCTAATATGTAGGGGTGAGTTTTACCTGAGGGAAATAATTGCAAAGCGGGTAAGACAGATTTACTGTCTGACACTATAAGGAATAACTTTTGAGGTTGAGTACTCGCTAAATGGATGGCTTTTAGGATCGCAACGCATTCGGCCGAAAATATAGTACTTTATGGGTGATTTGAGAGGAAGCCTTCTACATTAATACCTGGAAACGAAAGGCCGCTGTCTACAACATCGGTCTTAGGTCCATCAGTAAAGATGAGCGAAAAATGCTTCCATTTGGTACTGACCAAGTTCGAGTAATGGTGGTGTACTTCTGCCGGAGTAACTGTGCATTTTCTCACTGGTAAGAATTTAATTAGTGGTCGAAAATATTGAGAACCAAAAGGAATAACTTTCCCCATAATCGAAGAATCAGTTATTACGAAAAGATTATTTATTTTACTTTCTCTATTTTCAATATTTTCGTTTCTTTGTTTACTAAACAATATCTTTCACTTCTATTTCCCTTTGAAATTTTATACCAAAAGTATTTGAAATGAAAGCATCTTTGTTGCGAGGATATTGACAATATATCGATTGATTAACGATAAATGAGCAACAATTGATTCACACTTTGTGCGTGAAAATATCGTGTATCACAACAAACGAAAAAAAAAGCAACAAAAAGATTCAATATAACGCCCACACACTTTGGATTCTTCAGCGTGTGAGTCTTTATGTCTGCAGTGTTCAGCATTGTTATCTGACCAAACTGATCAAAATATCTCTTGTTGAATAAAACAGGAAAATAAAGCAACAATTAAAACATACACACAGATATACCCGCATAAAGACTGTATTGTGTTACTAATACTTGCATGCTTGCGGTAAAAAGAATTTAAAAGATTTTATGGCAAAAGAAAAAAAACCTGCTGTGATAAAACATGTGTGCGTGGAGACATATTTAAAGGAAATCTTTTACATATTTGACGCTGTGCCTACAAACTGAAAACTGACGCTTATTCCCGGTTGTATTAGCGCTGTCTATCAAGACCTTAATCTTTAATGATGGTAAAAGCAAGTAGGACGAATTTTGGGTACCCACCAATGTTCTCTTTGTACTCATCACCGAAGGATGAAGGGTATATTCATTTTGTCAAAACGTTTGCAACGCCCGGAAGGAAGCATCAGAGACCCCACAAAGTATATATATTCTTGATCAGCATTAAATTCTAAATCGATTTACACATGCCCGCCTGTCCGTCTGCGTAATGTCTACCGTAAATATTCTCCTGGCCGCAAAAATGAAGCTATCGACTTCAATTTTCACAGAAACATTGGAAGCTCTTGAACGCAGGTTGGTATTGATAATGGGCCAAATCAGTTGAAGGACCCGCCCACAGTACCACATAAAACGGGAACACTTCTGTTTTTGAAAAACAATGAAAAATTGATTTTTATTCATTACTCATAAATTGTAGCAAATAAATGTACAAAAATTTGAACGCATATTCAATGAACGATGCTGTAGCATCTGTGTACAAAAATGGGAAATATTAACCACGGCTAACCAATAATATAGCGTATCAAAATCTAATTCTTTTTTCAATACCTTTATAACACGAAGAAACACGCTTCAAACACCCCTTTAAGAATACAAATTCTTTGCCAGTTACAAGCCTTTAGTGGACCTAAATTGTGGTAAACACTGCCCCGTTAGCGAAAGTGAAGATATCGCCTACACATTTGCAAAAGAATTTGGAATCGACCTAAATTTTTCAAAGGACATGCCTACAGCGTCCGCATCCCTCTTCGACAAAAACATTTATTTTGAAAACAGAAGACAAGTGAAAACAAGTGCAAAACAAAGAAAACAAGTGCGCCCGCTCCATGTTATAGAACATGAAAATTTTCTTTTTTTACTGCTTTTGTCTTTTTGTAGGGTATACTGTGATGGGTATAAAAAATTCAGTCCCGACCGAATTTAATTTTCCTACTTGTTTTTCGTTCGGTTTATTGCGTCTACAATTTTATATTTTAGCCGTAGATCTCAATTAAGGCTGTCCAGGTTTAATTTGCAATTCTTGTTCTAACAACGAATATCGAACGTATAGATAAGGAAAATACATATATAATGTACGGGGTATTGAAAGCATTTCTCTAGGTGTCGCAAATGAAGTAAAAAAATTAATACATTCGCATATATGAACAACGATGATGATGATGATGATGATGATGATGATGATGATGAGTACACAAATATAGCAAAACATGTAAAAAATGTGAAAAGAATTGCTGCTAATTTCTGAATAGTATATAAATTTACTTTTCAACATACATACACACATGATTGCGTTGGAAAGCCTCGTTTTTATACACTACGATAAGCCAGTAAAACTAATTACTATCTAAACCGCCTCTAAGTCTGTATGAATAACGAAAACTTGCATATTTCTGTCGTATGCCTCATATTTGTCACAAATTTATGGCTTATCTTCGTTGCAAACGAAAAAAGAAAAAACAAAAAAAATGGAAAAATAAACCGAAACTAGGCGTCTTCCTGTTCATTGTGAGAAGAGCTTGTCATAGGCTTATAAGTGTGCATGTTTTTTTTACAAAACACACACACACACACACACGCATGCATGCGTGCATGCATACACACCTGCTTACATACATACGTGCATACATATGTATAGACGAGTATTCGAAAATGTTTCCTCCTTAATTTGTTATCCAAACACAGAAAGAGTTAACTGCTGCTGCCATAGCTTTTGAAATTTGTGTGACTGTCATCACGAGTCTTGTTTATACGTAATCTCATATTTATAAACGCAGTTAACCGAGTTTTCTCCTCGAAAACAGAGAAAATCATTAAAATACATAGAGTAAATCTTTACTTTATTTATTTATTTTCCTTTTTTGCTCGTCTCTTAAATCCGAATGCGATCTTTTACGTAAATGCAATTGCCACCCAAAAGTACGTTCATCTCATCACCTTCACAGACGACAATCATCTCTACCTAGCATTTCATAGTTTCTTACTACCATAGATTTAATTGCCTGTATTTTCCATAATTTTGCATATGTAAACTTGTTTCATAACGCGATTTATTGATATGTTTGTTAGGTTTTATCGTAATCGCAGTTGAGTGTATACGTCGGTGCTGTTGTAATTTAAAAAGTAATCAGAGTAAATCCGAAGACCTGTTTGTCTATGTAACTTTTGTTCCTTATTTATGCATGTGCTTAACAGCTGTTTTTCGTTTTTGTCTATAATTTAAACGATGTCAAGCAGTAATTGATTGGACATGCATTGGCTTTTTAATTTTTTTGTGTTAATAATACAAAGGAATGTAATTCAGCTGGATTAAATTGATACCTAGTTTGGATAAAGAAACGAACGCAAAAGCGAAAAATGTAAATATGCATTTGCCTTTGGCACATGCGACCCATAGTTGCAATTTAAGGTAAATTGAAAGACTGACAACAAATAAAAGTTTAAACAATAAAAAAAATAAAATTTATTTAATTGTAAATTGTTTAAAATATAATAAAATAAAGTAAAGCATATAACTCAATCCATTGAAATGGTATGCGACCAAGTTTCAGAGGGTGTCCATCTAAAGTGAAGATAGTCAAGTCCGAATTGTGTTCAATAACCGAACTTGATGATGCAGTTCATTCCTTTTTTAAATTGCACTCTCCATCAGTGTCTGTGGCCTTGTCAGTGCGTCAGTGGACAGATTTGGATTCATTTGAAGTTATCGCCCAATTGCCTAAATTGTCGATTCAAAATAATACCTTACCATTTCACAGTCGTCGATAACTCGATTCAAATGACAGAACAAAAACCAAACAAAAGGAAGAATTCAAGACAAATATTGATGCGGTTGGCAAAGTCTTTAGGGGATATATTTAGAATTTCAAATGAAGCGATAAAAGGACAAGTTGCAGGCATTTTGCGCCAACATTCAAACGGAGTTTTTGGATTCTAAATTGTCATTATTATGTTGATTAATACAATTTTGCTTTTTTTCCTAACAAAGCGATTATGCCATCAAATGTAAAACTCTTGGCATTTCGGGGGGAAAAGGTAAACCAAATGGTTTCCATAGGTCGGCTTCTCATCATTAAGTGAATTCTTAGGAGAGCGAAACACATAAGTAGTCCTCGGACATGGCAAAATACGCCGTACACGGTGCTCAGAATTAGAGCTTTCCAGTCATATATTATATTATATTATATGATGTATTTATTAAGTAAATGTGGTCTAGCGTTTCGCATGTGGAAAAGAGGCCTTGCGTATTAATCAATTCTGGACGTTTTACTTTAATTGCGAATTTTTGAGAGCAGAAAGCGCAACCGATCGTTTGGCCAGGTTGAAGCAGATCAACATGGACGATTCTCTTTTAAACAAAACATTACCTTACGTAGCGCGAATTGGAGTTTTTCCATCATTTGCGTAGTTTCATTCATCTCTGACTACAATACTTTTCGCAGATTATTGTTCTGTCGTCCTTAATGTTCATCATCTGTTATCACTTTCTTCAAGAATGACTCGATCTCGTTTCATTCTGGCAGCGATTTGCAGATGGACTTTTTTTTTGTATCATAACTCGTCCAGTTTAGCGAGTGATTTATTTATTTATTTATCCCACTTATACAGGAACTCAACTAAAAACAAATGACAGTCGAGTTCAAATGACTCTTAAAGTAAATCTTAAAATAATTATTATTAAAACGTAGTATAAGTACAATAAAACAAATAAGAAGAAAAAAAGCATGTACACAATTAGCACAGAGCCGCACCCACAACCGGTGCAGGACCAAGTTGCAAATGAACCCCTAAGCCATCGCAAACATGCATAAGCTTGGCAACCGATAATATTTACCAACAATTCATTTTCAAGTCATAATGACTATTTAGGGTTAAGAGCTAGTCTAAGTACGACATAGGTATATCACGCTTATTAAGCAATGTGCCTTTAATGGACTTTAAAGAGTCCGATAATGAGAATAAGTGATAGACGTCATTAAGATTCTTGCAAACAACTCTGAGCGGGCTAAACAGCTCATAATTATATTTATATTGACTGACCTTAACCAAGGTAAAGTGCCTAGAGAAGCGGTTAGGAACATTAAAACTTATTTCTCCAAGTAATGACGGCGAGTCAATAGCACCATTTATTACTTTGATGACGAAGCAAATGCCAAGGACAAATCTACGTTTTTCAAGAGACGGTAACGACAACAGGAGCAACCGATTTTCATAGGGGGGAATAGAAGCAGACGGATCCCAACCCAAATTCCTAAGGGCGAATAGCAAGAATTGCTTTTGAATACATTTAGTTGGATCTACATAGCACTTATATGAAGGAGACCACACAACAGAAGCATACTCAAGTATAGGTCTAACCAAACACATGTACAGTCTTTTGGTAATATAAGGCTCATCAGGATTTTGGTCCATTAAATCTTTCATCGTTACTTCGAAATAAATATCGCTAAACACTGAATTTCGTTTTTATAGTCACCCTTGTAGAAATGATCTGAAACTCTCTTTTTGTGAATATTTAACCCTGCATGCATGTTGTTAAACGAGATGTATCGGTGTTGTTCAATTTGTTCGACTGGACTTTGTTAACGACTAGGTGACGAGCGGCGGTTTTTAATATTAACACCATTTGCATGCTATTAACTTTGATTAAACATCTTCACCATAAGCACCACGTAGTTGTCCATTGGCTTGCGAAGTAACAATGATTCATCATTCATCACTTCTAAAATGCAATTCCCTTTGACTTGAAGAAACTATGTCATATTACGCTTCCTTTTTTTTTTAAATTTATTTATGTAGCTTGGTATATTTGACACGCACTATAATATGCCTTAAAATGGCTAGTATTCGTAAAGTCACGCGGTTCTAAAGCCATTACAAGGGCGGTAGAGTTTAGTTTGGTCGTGGCTATAGGGCGTGCTTAGTAGGCGAAGGCATAACACTTATCGATTTCGGAACGTAGCACCTATGTTGTGGCCATCACCTCTCTATCGCTTTTTCTCTCTCCTCACGGAGGACACTCCTCGATTGTTATATTAAAAAAAAAAAAAAAACCAATTGGCAGATCCTTGAAAAAGGGGTTTCTATTAAAACGTTCACCTGTTATATCCTTTGCGGTGACTTTAATGCAATATATTAGCTGACTCTCTGATAGTTGTGCTTATGATTGGCAAACCCTGCTTTAAATCTCCTTACTATGTATATATATGGGTATATATATATATATTTAAAAGCAACTTGTATATATATGCATAAAATCCTGTATATATATGCATAAAAACATTAAAAAGTTGTACAAGTTGTACGCACTCTAAGCTTTACGCTATGGTTTCTTTAAGCCCAACGTTACGTTCTATGTAGATTTATGATTTGTTAAGGTAAAAGTATGCCTGCAGAGCGTGTGTGCCTAGAGATCGTCTTATGCTTCCCATATCTATACCAGCAATACGCGCAGACAAACAGACATCTACATACGCATATATTATTGTCAATGTCAGTAAAGCTTAAAATGAATTGCGTTTAAGCAAAAAAAAAAATGAATGAATTTAAAAAATAAATATAAAAAAAACCCAATCAGCTTCAATTCAGTGAAACGGCAAGTGATTGGAAAAAAATTAATACAACTTTGAGTTAAAGGAAACATATTCGTAATTGAGAGTTTCGAGGTGGAGTTAAACTCCGAAACACCGCACACAACTTCGTTTTGATATCAATTTCTGCGTGCGCTTAACAATAAAATAATAAATCTGAAGTCAAGTTAATGACATCTAAAGAGGAATATTTTTTGCCTTTTTTTCCCTCTTCTGCGAAACGTTTTTGTTTATTAATTTATATAAATTTAATATCATATCATGGAATAACCCATATGTGCATTTCTTGTATGTAAATGAAACATGTGTTTGTGTCTATGTTGTATTTTACTGTGAGAGTTTACACTTAATGTAGCGTCACGTTTTTAGTGTTTTTTCAGACGTACCACACATACAACATACAACACAGAGAACACATTTAATGCAAGTAAATAAGTTGAAAATTCGCGATTCGGAAGAAGAATAAAAAAGGGACGAATAAAAACATTTCGATCTTTGCAAAATAACGGGCAAGTGTACCGATTTCAAATCGGACATGACGTGAAATTTTATAAGCGGGGACGTTCTATGACCTATGAGAAATTGCGTCACTTTATACAAGAATTCCGAAATCTTTATTAACGTAAGTCCGTTGTGAAGATGAAGAATGTGTTGTTTTAGTTCGCTCTGCTAGCATTGAAGAATGAAGCAACAAGTAGGATTTAAGACCGAAAATGAAATTAAATTCGCCTTTGGCATATGTGGTTGATTACTACGAATAGATTATTCGTCGAGAAGTGCTGACTTTATTTATTTTTATTTATTTATTTATTTATTTATTCTACTTATACAGAAGCTCAACTAAAACAAGCAACAGTCGAGTTCAAATGACACTTAAAGTAAATCTTAAATTAATTATTATTAAAAAAAACTTAGTATAAGTACAATAAAACAAATAA